>JAKCPI010031028.1:0-34787 GCA_023213315.1 Euborellia annulipes
CTTTTAAAAAGAGAAAAATGATTTCAGTTATTTTCGTTTAATTAATGTGTTAATGTAATTATTAAATTTCCTTTTTTTTTTTATTAATGTTTCTTTCTCTTTCATCTCGTTATTTGTTGAAAAAAAAATTAGAAAGAAATAACATTAATCAAAAATTTCATTTATCATGATTTAAAAATAATTAAATTTTATAAAATCCTAACATGGGCGTAGCCAAGGTAAGAAAAAATGATACCTTTTTCATAATATCATTTTGATCTCAAGTGTAATGCAATATTTACACTAAATTTATAGTCAGGATGAAAAAAATGTTATGGTAGTAAAAAAAAGTTGGAAAGTATTTACAGTAGTAAATTCAAAGGGGATTTTAAAACATTTTAATAATAAATAAACATTTTATTTGGTGTCTGATCGTTATGAGATATTTCTTTCGATTTGAAATGAAAAATAGATGTGAATCGATGTGTCACATGACCCTATAAACGTAAAAAAAGTCACAAAAAAGTGACCTGATAGATGTTTTTGATGATGACGTAACTCATGGAGCGTCAAAATATATAACTGTCAAAAAATGAGAGGTTAAAAGAGGTTATTTCTCCATATTTAAGAAAAAAAAAATGGCCACATTTGTTTACATTCTGATGAATGTAAACAAAAAATTAAAATGTAAACAAATGGAAAACATTGCAGTAGGGAACATTTTTTTAAAAACCTGAAGAGCTAGGGACAAAAAAGTATTTTTCCCTGAACCAGTTTTTTATGCTGAATACGTATATGTAATTATTATTTTTCTACGACCTTTAGTAGTTCAGGCCGTACTTTTTATGCGTACGGACAGACGGACACCGGAATCTCTGCATAAGCTCTCTCCCTTAGTACAGTGGGCGCCACAAGTGCCTGATCTGCTCCAGAGTGGAGCCTTGAGCTTAGACAACCAAACCAATATTATGAAAATAAATAAATCATCTTTATTTAATGCAAATGAAGGGGAAAAGCTACTTTTAAGATAAGACTTCATAAAGCTAAGCATTTTGGTTGCCTAAGCTCAAAACCCCACTTTCGAGCGTATCAGGCACTTGTGGGGCCCACTGTACTACGTTCAGCGAGAGCTAAAAAAAGAACAGTCCTGCTCTAACTGTTGATAAATTTGAGTTTTGGGCTCTTATTTAATCATATGATTAACTATCAAAATGCTCGAAAGTCATAGTCAAATAGCTTATCCGAGAGGTAGCTAATTAATCAGAAGTGAAGCAATCTGCCCTTAGAGGTAGAAATAGAGTGAGGCAAGTCATGATCTGAGTTCGCCTAAAAAAATTTATTTTAATGTTATTGGGGGTTACCAATTAAGCAAATAAATATAATCTAAAGAATAGACTATGAATGTTTCAGATGCTGAGAAGACAAAAAACTTCGAAGCAAACTTACTACTTATAAGTAAATTACAACTTATAATTTCATTCTGTTTCCAGAGTGGAGGAGTTTCGCCGCAACATTTCAACTTTGCATGTCAAAGTTCGAGTTAAGTTGATATGATGCGCTTTGGACAAAAGACTTAACGCTCTTTGAGAGATAAGCTTGGAGAGGTAGAGGTACCCCTTTAAATCAAAATCTACCTCAGTCAGACAGGCAAATCAGGAAAATCGCAGGAGACAAACTTATCACATACAATGCAATAATGCCTTTCGCTTTTCATCTAAGTAGAAAATTTAGTCCAATTCTCTTCTAGTGGATGATAAATTCACAATTCTAATCAACTGCCAAGGGTGCATTAAATTACACTTTGAAATAAATTTAACAAATTAAACTTTTTATGTTAATTTGAAATTGACATCGAAAAATCATATAAACGGATTTAATTATATAATAAATTTACAATAAGAGAAAATCCAAAGCAAAATAGTTCAAAAAAATTGAAAATTAAATATGAAAAGAACTAACAAGAGGAATGTTGTCAACTATATTTTGATGGATATACATGTTTTGAAGTCCCCTGAGTTCAAAAAAAGCGGTTGAAGGTAAGAAAAAAGATTTTTTTGATATTTCGTTTTGAAACTTTTTTTTTTTCATAATTTATTTTTATTGAATTCAAATTGAGGAAAGACATCAAAACGGCTCGTTTGAATTGTGAGAAAACCTCAAGAAACCCAAATATACTTGCATGACGTCGATAATTACATTTTCATTCGATAAATTAATTTTAACTCATGAACAAATTAAAATTAATCTATTAACAATTGTATTAATTGAATTATAATTACTTCAGAAGGAAAAAATCGTAGTTTTATGTCAAAAAAAAGACTATAAAAGTTCCACTTTAAAAAAAGAAAAAGTATATTTTGATGTTCGGAATATTTGCATTAAAGATTAAAAAATTAAAATAAAAGTTGTAAAAATCTGGTTAAACTCCTTTAATCAGTGTTTTTAAACTTGTTTTATGGCCTTACATCTATTACTGTCATATCTTTTGAGTTGATTATAAAAAAAAAAGTTTTGTCAAAAGAATTAAAATTTTATATAGTATGTTTCTGAGTAAATTTTATATTAGGACTACCTCTGAGCAAATAAATTTTGATATTTTATTGAACAATTGATACCACTGTCTTTAATCTTAATAATTAATTTTTTTTATATTTTGTTACCATGGCAACCATTTCTAGCTTTCCTATACATACAAGAGTAAAGTGGTCTTCAAACAATTTTGAAGGCTAAATGAGAATATACACTTTAAAGAGCATGTAAAAAATAATTGATTTTTGAATTTTAATTGAAATCCTTAGAACGAATTTTGAGAAAATCGAAAAAAACTGAAAAGTACATCAGTAAAGTACTAGTACTCTTTGGCGGATTTTGATCAAAAGCTTCGTGTCACGTCCCAGAGGGGTAGCTAACTTAAATATAAAATTTCAACATAATAGCTCTTTTCGTTCTTGAGATATTTTGTTCACAGACAAACACACACACAGACAAACCATGCTGCGAAAACCACTTTTTTGGATTCTGGGGACCTCAAAACGTATATATCCACCAAAATCTCGGCATCGAATTTTTGACATGAAACCAAATACTTTCTGTTTATATATATTAAAATATATAGAGGTCAGAGAAAGTAAAAACGGGGTAATTAGTATATCTATTGTTAAAAAATTTTTTAATACTGATCTTGTAAAAAACTTTATCCCCAGACGCGCCACTTATTAACCTCTAGTCTAGATTAAGACTTGAATTTGAACAACCAAAAAGTATTTTTTAAATCAT
Organism: Euborellia annulipes; assembly: GCA_023213315.1. Lineage (NCBI taxonomy): Eukaryota > Metazoa > Arthropoda > Insecta > Dermaptera > Anisolabididae > Euborellia > Euborellia annulipes. The sequence goes on from JAKCPI010031028.1 coordinate 3,256, forward strand.
CTTCTTAATGGAATTACATTCGACTTTTTAGACAATTCTGACAGCTGAGCATTTTAGTTGCCTACACTCCAGGATCGACTTTCTTTCCTGGCGATTAATAAAAGTGATGCCGACTGTACAACTATAGTACTGTAGCCAATATATTTTTGGAGAAATGAATAGAAGAACGTCTAAATGAATGAGAAATTGAAGAGAAGTTGCTTACAAAACGCTCGTAATATAAAAAAAAAAATAATAATTTTATTTGTCCATTATTTTAATTTTGTAGATTTTTATACTGAAATGACCAGGCATAATGCTGGAAGAAAATAAAACGATGTGAGAGTGCCTTTTAAGAGCTGGTATTTTCTTATAATTATTTATTTATTATAAAAAAAAATGGAATTTTCTCATATTTAGTTAACAAAAATCATCTGGTTGTTTCTTTGCTTCTTTCTCTCTCTAGCTACATAGATTCTTTTTTGTTGAAAGCGATAGCATTGTTTTTTTTTCACCCTCTGTGAACAAGACAAAGCTAAAGGCTTGTTCTGCTTTTTTTCCCTCTCTTCATCTTATCCTCCATTAGGTTGAAAAAGCATCGTAAAAAAAAGAAGAAGAGGGGGAGGAATAAATAAAGAAAAAGATATCTGATCTTAAAACGCAGAGGTGATGATATACTTTGAACGTGGGGAAATTTTTATTTATTTTTTTGTTATTATTTATGGATACACTACAACATATTTTTTATTTATTTATGGAAAGATAAATAGACGATTAATAATTTATTTAAAACCAGCCTTCGCGGGCTTTACCACTAGCCGGGGGCTAGGCCCCCTGGACTCTCTTGCTCGCCTTCGGCGAGAAAATGCATTAAATTTATTCTTGCTGACTGTTTGGAAATTTTCAAATTTTCCTCTCTGGCTTAAATTTTAAATTTCCCGCTCCCGCTTCCCTTCCTGTAACTCTAGCGAATCAGCGTCCTGATCGGCACAGACGGAAGCTAGCCGCTAGCGCTTTATATATTGTAATGATAATGATGATAATGGTAATGATTAAATAGTAAAAAGTTCTGAGGTTATTTTAATATTTGTATACACACTTATAAACTCTAACCCGGAGTTATAATTAAGAAAAATAAAATAAAAATGCAAAAATTAGTAGAGAGAATAAATTTTAAGATATTTGATAAGTTAAATAAAATATTAGATTCGTTCTGAGCAGAAGACTCACCTTCGAGGACACGGATGCACTCTGTCAGGTTGGGGTAGTTACTTGGATAAAGCGGCGAAAAGAATTCGCCCCTCCCAGGAGGACCCTCCGCAAATCGTGCGCACTTGTGATTCGCTGGATAATGGATCACTGCTGCAGACAATACTTCTCTTCGGCTTCGGGCTCCACCTGGTCCTGGCCCTAAAGAGAAGGGCCGATGCCGTGGAGGGTCAGGCCCTAAAACAAATAATTACTAAATTAGTGAAATTCATGAACTAGTTGATTATTAATTTTTAAAATATTGTCTGAGAATTGATCTTAGAATATAAAAGAAGAGATCCATCTCTAACTTTTTTTTTTTACAATCTTTTCGGCAGCTTAGGCCATATAAATTTTAACGATAGACAAATTATTTTTAAATACGCTTTCTTAATATAATTTGGTATCAAAATGATTTGAATAAGTATTCATCAATCGGACTGCCTGGGATCCGACCCAGTGCCCCGAGGTTTTAAGACTATGAATATTGATATTTGGCGAAATAGGGTTAAAATTTATTGGGATTTATTGGGCGTTGTCTTACTCAAGTAAAGTAAAGTTCCTAGATGACCGAGCAGGTATTGGAAAAAAAAACTAAAAAAGTACATCAGTAAAGTACTAGTACCCAAGGTTTCCCAAAGACGAAATCAAATGTAGTTTGTTTTGTATATCGCGAATAGTAAATATTTAAAATTTCAAAGAAATCTTTAAAGAGAATTTCGAGAAAATTGGACAAACTAAAAAAGTATAATACATCAGTAAAATACTAGTACCCGAATTTTCTAGCTAGAGTATTTTCATTTTCGTACCGAAAATAGTACTTATATATTTAAAATTTGAAAAAAATCGTTAGAGCCGTTTTCGAGAACTGATGTGCTTATAGACAAATATATTAACATACATTGCTCGTTTAATAGTATTAGATTCAATAAATAAATATGAAAATACATCTTGGAAGCATATTTTAGTCATCCCAGTTTATTTAGAAAATAAAAATTCTAACATTTCAAAACTGATTTTAAAAAAATAGAAAAAACTACGGATTGTTTAATGTTAAATCACCCATGAATATTTTTTCTGCAATTTAAATTCTGAGGCCTAAAAGACTCTCCGAATTGCCGAATAAACGTAAAAGGACCTTTCGTTTCTTGAATTTAAATGTCGCTTTTTAAGGTGAAAATTAAATTAAATGATCAAAAAAAAAAAAGTTTTTTTTTTTTGTTCGCCAACTCCTTAAACTATTTTTCTTATCTACGTCAAAACCAAATATTTTAGAAGGAAAAATTAATAGATCAACGGCCAAACAAAACCATGATTGACAGGTGAACATGTGCTAACAAGCTGCAAGGGCCATTAATATCCGTCAAAAAAGGATGATGATGAAAGGAGAGGGTGCAACAGTTGTGTGCATCCCTCGATTCACATCCTATGTCTTAATTTCATTTTTTTTTTATTAGAACTAATTAATTAAACTAACAAACTTTTAAATTGTTGCTATTTAATGTCAGGGAGAAAAGTTTGACAGGGTGAAAAGTTTCATTTGTTTGTTTAATATCTCAATTAAAGTAATACCTGTTTAATTATATATTCATACATGATATTTATCTAGATCTTAATAAATACACCATTATCAAATTAAACTAATAATATGTTTAATATGTCTGATTCGTTATATAATAATGTTATTAATCAAACGCTAATGTTAATTTAACAATGATCAAAGAGTCTCTAGGTTTTAGTCTAATTTCATCCTCTATACTTAATTTGTCGTTGATAGAATAAACATTCATTCAATCCCATTCATTTCCAAGTATAATTTTTAGTTCAATCACTTTCGATTAACAAATTAATTTCACGCTAATTTGATGCCCTTTTATTTTGAAATCTCATATTTATGATGTGTTTTTAAAGTTAACGATAGCATTTTTTTATAATTGAATTTTCTTTTTTTAATGAAATATTGTAATAAAATATACGTATGAAGAATAAATTCCAAACCACCGAATCGAACCATCGCAGCTTATTTATTTTAATTTAATTAATATGGGCAGAGAGGTCAAAAAAAATAACAATAAAATAGAAGAGAGAATGTAAATATAATATTAGGATAATTTCCATATAACAATTTAATTTTATAATGACGAAACATACAGTAGAAAGCAGCTAAATAAAATCGATTATTATAAATTTCTTAGACCTTCTCTAGAGCCAGTTCTAGTAAACTAGCAAATATATCCGATCAATAGCAAATCATCGAAACAATAAACAAGAACATGTTTAACCTTCGAATTAAAAAAATGAGTTTTTTCACATATAATTGATTATCTGAGGTGAGCTTATAAGAAAAAAAAAAAAAAAAGGTGAAGTCAGCAACTTAATAAAGGCATCATTTATAAAAATTATTTAAAATTAAAATTAATTAAAATAAATATTAAAAATTAAAATAATTATTTAAAGTTAATTAATTTTTTTAAAAAAATTTAAAAATTTCTAAAAAAAAAAATAAACAAGGCTTGTGTTTCTAAATTTATTAAGCCTTATACCGAACTTTGGGTCTTAGATAGTTAACTACGACTTGGGTTCTTAATTAATCATATAAAAAGCTTAACTAGAACTGAAAAGGCTAGAAAGTCATAGTCAATTAGCTTATCTAAAGGAAAGCTAATTAATTAATTAACTGAAGTAGCTTCTGGTACCAAAGGTCAAGAGTTCGCATCCCGCCGAGGCGAGAAATTTATTTTTATTGAATTTGATACTCTCGAATCATGGAATAAATAGGGACGCGTTCTAAATGGCCTCAGGTGGCGAAAAAAAAATAATTTAAAAAATCCTTGCCGTGAAGCAAAAAAGTTTAGCAGAAGGCACCTCAAATGACCAATTCACTAATACACTTTTCAATTAATTGCTCCAGAACTCGTCTAGAAGAAGTTGTTTGACCCACGATATCCTCCCGAAATAAAAAATAAATATTTATAGAAAAAAATTTGTTTTTTTCTTCCTCAAAACTATTCTCCGAAACATTTCAAAATATCATCTTACTGCAATTCTCTCACTGAGGTAATATTCATAAAAAAAAAGACATATTACTTTTATTTTATTTTTCGATCTTGAACGGAAATAAATAAAACTAAAAATCGAAGATTCAAGTCACAAACAAAATCTAATATTATTTTAATAAAAAAATTTCTCTCTATCTCTTTTTGATGATAATAAATAATTCAACAAATGTAATTTAATCTTTTGGTGACAGAAATATGAATCTTAATTATTTTTTATTCAATAAAAATAAGAAAATGAAAAATCCATTAAAAAAAAATTGAATTGAGTGAATGGAGAGATGAGAGAGATGGTGAGATATTTTCCTAATGATTGAACAGCAACGTAATTGCAGTTGCAGCTTTCAATTTATCTCTTCCTCTTCTGACATATTCATCCATCCCATCATTCCCCCACTATTATTGTTTGACCTTATTAAATGGCAATTAATTAATTAGAAACTAGAGTAGTGGCTGATTCTAACCTCACATAAGTCACTCGCCACTCGGTTCACAATCAAACATTATCAGTGATGAAACCATTCATCCAATAAACCCTCTCAAGAGGCCTAACCAGCCAGAATACTTCACAGATATATCTATAACGGGAATGCATATGGATTTCCTAGGGGGAAATTAGGATAGGAAAATTAATATGCTCTTCCCTATGAAATGGAAATAATGGATTTATAAAAAAAAATTAATTAATCTATATTAAATACAGGTAAGTGAAAGTAAGTGTCGAGTATTAAAAAAAATAATAATTAGGTCTGAGTATAATGGATCTGTGAAGAAAGAAGAAGTCTACATATATAAAAATATTCGTTATTTAAAAAAAATTTTCTATCATTTACATAAAGTTTAAGTTAAAAGAAAAAACGAACTTATCAAAAAAATGCAAAGAAATAATGATAGATGAAACATTTCAATTCTTTTATTTAATTGAAACAGGTGCCAGGCCAGGATTAAAATATTCAATGACTCATCTGCCTTTTCTATAAAATTACATACATTACAATAAAGGAATTATAAAATATTTAAAATAAATATATATTTTGTTAAATTCAAGTAGGGTCTACTGTAAAAAAACTTTTAACTTGCATAAAATAATTAAAATTCTTTTTTAGTATATTTATAAATGCAAACACCTACTAGGACTGTATGTATTCAGTGGTAGAGGTGAGGAAAGGCCTTTTCAATAAAATATGTTTTATTTCTCCAATCTTACTGTTTTCGAACGCCTAGACACAGGTCAAGTCAAAAAGATCAAGTGCGCCTTTATTATAGGCAACCAGTGAAGCGTCACTTGATAGACACTCACCCAAGTAAAAAAGTTTTAAAATGACCGAGGGATATACACGCCCGCACCAAGGACACCAGGGACACTTTACAGTAGGTACAAAGTAACCAGAAGAAAAATGTGTGTCCCTGGTGCGGGCGTGTGTATCCCTGTGTATCCTTCAAGGTACACTATGCAGACCTGCTGCGAGCGTGTGTATCCCTCGATCATTTTTAAACTTTTTTACTTGGGTGAGTGTCTATCAAGTGACGCTTCGCTGGTTGCCTATAATAAAGGCGCACTTGATCTTTTTGACTTGACCTGTGTCTAGGCGTTCGAAACCAGTAAGATTGGAGAAATAAAACATATTTTATTGAAAAGGCCTTTCCTCACCTCTACCACTGAATACATACAGTCCTAGTAGGTGTTTGCATTTATAAATATACTAAAAAAGAATTTTAATTATTTTATGCAAGTTAAAAGTTTTTTTTACAGTTTTTACAGCTTTGCCAAAAAAAAGGTCAAATGATTTTCACGCAAGGGAAAAAAAATTTGCCCCAGAGTGGAAAAAAATTTCGATTTGATAGGGGAAAAAAAAAGGAAGGGTGCCGCTAGTGTGTAATATTATTTCCAACGCACCTTTGGGGTGCCGTGGACTTCAAAAGGTTGGGAAACGCTGGCCTAGAGAGTCAGATATTTCCGGTATTTTTATAGGGTTATATATCATCATAATAATTACAGCTAAATACAGTTTTTAAAGTCTCTATGGCCAAAGATGCCTAATGAGACAAAAAAACAAACAAAAAAATCTGGTGTGACTGACGCACAGCACACAACTTTCTCTTACCTTCGGTAATCGAAAGTTGTGTTCTGTGCTTGTCACACCAGATTTTTTGTGTCGACATGTATTTAGTTTCCGACAGTAGGGAACATTTGAATTCAAGGTGTAAAATTTATAAGTATGGGAAAATATTTATATTTTGTTACCATGGCAACCATTTCTCCTATCTTCCCTATGGAGTACAAGAGTAAAGTGGGCTTCAGAAGATTTCAAGGGCAAAATGAGAATATACATTTGAAAGAGGATCTAAAAAATAATTGATTTTTGAATTTTAATCAAAATCGAGAGCGAATTTTGAGAAAATCGAAAAAAACTGAAAAAGTGAATCAGTAAAGTGCTAGTACTCTTTGGTCGATTTTGTTTAAAAGCTTCGTGTCAGGTCCCATGGGGGTGTTTAACTTAAATATAAAATTTCAATCTCCTAGCTCAATTCGTTCTTGCTAAAATTTTTAAGAACACAGACAGACAGACACACCCACAGACAGACCATGTCGCGAAAACCACTTTTTTGGATTCAGGGGACCTCAAAACGTGAAGATCCATCAAAATCTCGACATCGAATTTTTGACATGAATCCAATACTTTCTCTCTATATATATATTACATATATACATAGGTAAGAGAAAGTAAAAATATTGAAGGAAATAGAGAGATTTTTATCTGGGTACCTGGCGCCCTACCATTTATTCATAACTACATTTAAAAAAAATTTAATTTTAATCTCTAAATTTTTGCTTTTTTTTTAATATGAATCTCTAATTAACATTTTTGGCTAAATCGTGTAATATTTGACGATCTCTCAGTGAATTACAGAAAAAGAAAAAATAAACGTCCCTTTTTGTTCTTTCTCTTTTATCCATTTTGTCTTTCCATCAATGAATCTTCTTCCGTCTTTGATGCCACTTTCAATGTTATTACCTCTAATCTAGCGGATGCAAAAGGAATTTAATTAGTCCTCCTGCCGCGGGGGCAATTTATCGTCCAGCTAGCGACTTTAGACGGGTGTCCCGTATTTAACTTTCTAATAGGCGTTAAAGGCAAACGGGGAGGGGGTGGGGGAGGTGCAAATCGTTCTACTTAAGTAAAAAGGAAAAAAAAACCTCTGGCCAATATTGAAAGTTAGTTGGCCTATAGCCTAAGTTACGTGATTTAATAGTTCATTTTATTTTATAGCGATCGGAGGCATGAGTTATTTAATGTGAAAATTTTATGAGTCTTTTTCTAAAGCCGAAATAACGATAAAATATTTTTTGACATCGTTTATTTTATATCTTAACTGAGAATTTATTTTCTTATTGTTTATATTATATAAATATAAAAAATAAATACACTACTACTAGACTTTCTCTAGAGTAAAATATAATAAATTTCATAGAGGAAAAAATTTTATGAAAATATAGTGTAATAATAATAGCAAGTTATGTGACAATTTATTTTTGGTTTTTATTTTTTCGAATTTTTCGAAACGCATCCTATAAGCGAGTATAAAGGTACAGTGAGGGACAATATTAAGTCCCACCTATGCGTTTTTTTACTTGTGATTATTTCATTGTTTTTATAAAAGAAAATGAAAATCTTTATTGGAAATTTCCTCCTTTGAACCAAGAAAGTTTCAATTAAAAATTATATAATATTTTTATAAAAACAATGAAATAATCACAAGTAGAAAACGCATGGGTGGGACTTAATACTGTCCCCCACTGTACAAAGAGTATGTACTGATTAAATGTTCAACTAATTTAGGTACCCAGGTAGAAATTTTCTTAGTCGGACAAGTTTTAGCTTAGAATTGCTTTATTTAGCTTAGAGTCTAAGATAGTTTTTTAAGCTTATTTCTAGCTTATTATTAGCTAATATTAGCTTATTATTAGCTTATTATTAGCTTGTTATTAGCTTATTATTAGCTTGTTATTAGCTTGTTATTAGCTAGTTTCCTTAGGTTGCTGCTATCTTATTTCTAGCTTATTATTAGCTTGTTTTTAGCTTATTATTAGCTTATTTTTAGCTTATTATTAGTTATTTTTAGCTTGTTTTTAGCTTATTATTAGCTTGTTTTTAGCTAGTTTTCTAAGCTAATTTCAAGGTTCGTTTTTATCTTGGATATCTAGCTTAAAGCAACCTTGCATTCCATTGATACTATAAGGTTGTATTGTATTCGAATAAGTAATTACTTTTATCTTAAGGTACTGACCAGGGCCGCAGGCAAACCCCCCCCCCTCCATAGCCCTCTCTTCTATCAAATGTATATAAAAAAATTTTTAATTTGAGAAAAATCATTTTGAATAATTATTCTTAATAAATATAAATTTGGCAGAGTATCAGTATATTAAATAAAATTTAAATAATAAATTTTTTAATTACTTAGAATGAGTGTAAATAGTAATCTAATATTATTCTTGAATTTTACTCTTTTATTTATAATTTAAAAAAAAGACCCCCTGCCTACCTGGAAAAACAAAAAGGAAGCATTTGTAAACAAAAGAATTTACAGTTAGAGTGGACACAGGCGTTTGGTCAGGTTAGTCTACTCTAAACTTTAGGCCTGATAGGATCGTGAATTTTTTTTTAGAATTTAAATTTGTGTTTTAAAAATTCGAGGGGTGCAAACTAATTTTTAAATATCTCTTTGCCCCCCCCTGAAAGACGCTATTCATCATTTATGTAAGTATATTTATTACATATAAAATAAATAAGAAATAAGCTTAAATGATTAAATATTTTTTTTAGATTTTTAGGTCCAGTGCTAAGTGCTTGGTTTCATAAAGAATATAACATGGTGATTTATTAACTGCATGTTTTAAAAATAAATATATATTGATAAATTATGTGATTTCTCATTTTTTGTAAAAAGTGGACTTACACCACTTTCAAAATAAATGGTCCATATATATGTATTTTATATCTTTTGTTTGTGTTGGAAAAATATTTTAAATAAAAATTTTATTTTTTGCAAATACTTTTTTTTTAACTCAAAATACCATACCTTGCCCTTAGCTAGTTTTGTTAGCTAATTCCAAGCTTATTTTAAGCTAATTTCAAGCTTATTTTAAGCTAACAAAACAACCTTGCCCTTAGCTAGTTTTGTTAGCTAATTTTAAGCTTATTTTAAGCTAATTTCAAGCTTATTTTAAGCTAACAAAACAACCTTGCCCTTAGCTAGTTTTGTTAGCTAATTTTAAGCTTATTTTAAGCTAATTTCAAGCTTATTTTAAGCTAACAAAACAACCTTATTTTTAGCTAGTTTTTTTAGCTAATTTTAAGCTAATTCGGTAAGCTTGCTGCTAGCTATGCAAAGCGTTACAAAATAAGTTAAACTAAGCTAATTTAGTTAGCTAATTTTAAGCTTAAACTTAGAAAATTAGCTTAATATTAGCTAGTTTTAAGGTTGAATTTCTACCTGGGTTCTTACGGGGCAAAAATTTACTACAAGAAGGAAAAATAATTCAATAATTTACATGTTTCAAAGACAGAAAGAAAAGCTATTATTTTTTCTTTTTATGATACTTTCTCTTACTTCTATATATGTTAATATATATAGAGAGAAAGTATTGGATTCATGTCAAAAATTCGATGTCGAGATTTTGATGGATATATACGTTTTGAGGTCCCCTGAATCCAAAAAAGTGGTTTTCGCGACATGGTCTGTCTGTCTGTGTGTATGTCTGCCTATGTGCGTGACTGGATTCAATTTAAAGCATGAAGGAATTCAGCTAGTAGGCTGTAACGATTTTGATTAAAATTCAAAAATCAATTATTTTTTAGATGCTATTTCAAATGTAAATTCTGATTTTGCCCTAAAAATTGTTTGAAGCACACTTTACTCTTGTACTTCATAGAAAGATAGGAGAAATGGTTGTCATGAACAACAAAATATAAATATTTTCCCATGTTTATAAATTTTACATCTTGAATTTTAATATATAGGTGGAAACTAAATATATCTCAACACGAAAAATCTGGTGTCACAAGCAACAGTACAAGTCACACCAGATTTTTTTATCATGGACTCTACTCTGACGTTTCGAACTTGGTTAAGACAATTTTCAGAACTCTCCTTAAAAAAGCACGATCATTATTTCAAAAAGATAATAAGTAGGAATGAAGACAGTCCTAGATGGGTTCTAATTAGTCATATAGGTTGCCTACCTTCCAGGAAATAAACACAACCCTGATAAATATGCACTAATAAGAAATGTTTTCATTTCAATCTTGGGGTACATTACTTGGAATTAAAATTTTAAATAAGATGATTTATTCATTTTCCTTTTTATATAAGTACTTCACTTTTACTTCTACTAAAGTGTATAGACCTATATATTTTTTTCTTTCTTAATTTAATGTAAAAATTAATAATTTACAAGGGAGAAAAAGTTGTTTTTAGCATCCTCCTTTATTCACTCACTCAAACAGACAGATAGACACCTTGAAGGGTTGTTAAGAGAGAAGAATCCACTCTCGCCTTTCAAAATATTCATGAGCTGCATAAAAATGTTTAGAGCGCGGACAAAAAGATTTTCTTATCCACAAAAAAGTTGTTTAGGTTAATAAATTGTCAAATTATTTATGTCTTTTTGCAGTAATATTGTTGCAAGTTTACCCCTTAGTTAACCCTTATACTTTGGATCTTAAGTAGTTAACTAGAACTTGGGCTCTTATTTAATCATATGATTAGCTTAAGTAGAACTGAAAAGACCCGAAAGGCAGAAGCAATAAGCTTATCATGGGAAATCTAGTTAATCAGAACTGAAGCAAGCGGCCATTTGCTATCGACCGGATAATTTTGCTAGTTGACTAAAAGAGAAGTAACCAGCACTAAGTATGCTTATCTATCTAACAAATAAGTGTAAGGGCCGGTTGTTTCTGTTTTAATTAGCTAGCTTGGAGATCGCGATGCAAGGGTCAAGTCCTAAACAAAATTTATTTTAATTAATGGTGACTGGGAAGACTATCTCAAAGAAGGACACAATTAATAAAAATATCAATATTTGATCTCAGAAATTTTTAAAAGCTTTTGAATTAATAAAATGATATTTATTGAATTTAGCGATATTAAAATAATACCAGAAATTGAGAAATAAGAAACCATCCTATGGCTCCTATTACTTAGTTGATATTTATCTTCAGTGTTGTGAAGTGTCCAATAATTAAAAATGTTGCAAGGGAGAAGATCAATCAAAATTAAAACTTTTAAACTACCCGGAAATCAAAATATTATTTTGGCTGATCCTTTATTATTTTAAAATATTTATTTAAATTATTTTGCCTTTCAATTAATTTAAATTAATTGTTTGACTTTTAAAATAATTCAACATGAATGTCGGTTTTTTTGTGGCCCCACCAGTAAAGTACCTTCCTATATTGTCAATAAATATCATGTGATTAATTCAAAACCTCTGAAAACTCCTTTTTTTAATGATTTAATGTCAACCTAAAAAAAAAAAAAATATCCAAATATTGAATTTCTTTCAAATTTTATTACCATCACCCAACTTGATAACTTTTTTCATTCACAAGAGAGGAAAAAAAAAAAAAAAAAACAGATTTCTATACTCAAGAGAGATTTTTTTTATTTTTATATTCTTGTCAATAAATTGGGTACAAGGTTTGGCAGCCGATCATTTTGTTCTAAAGTCGCCTTTAGATAGAGAAGTATGAATAGTAGTCGGGAATATTTTCAAAGTTAAAGCAACTTTCCTCTTTCTCTATCCAACATCCTCCTATCGTAGTATATATACGTCTAAATTTAAGATGTGAGAGGGAGTTGCACAAGAGATCGAAGCCTAGATACACACACATACAGATTGAAAGGTTCTCTCTCTCCCGTAAAACCTTTGTAAACCCTGAAACCCCAACTGAGAGTTTCGCAACCGAATTACAAGTCCATCACGTTTCTGAATTTCGATATTTGTTTTCTTTCTCTTTGTTCTAAAACTTATACTTCGATTTGTATTCGTTTCGTGTATTTTCTATTCTAGTTGATACGAAGACGATAATAGATTAATTGGTTTGTTTTAATTAGAAAAAGAAACACCTTTCAATTTGATATATGGGCAGAAGTTTTTTTTTTTTTTTTTTAAGTGAAACTTTTATTTTATAGCCTCAATTTTTTTTCGCTCTTCTATCAGCATGTCGCGTTACAAGCCGTGACGTCAAAGGCCGGGACGCTACAAGCCATGACGTTACAAGCCGTGACGACAAAAATAGAAAAGTTGAAATTTAATATATATGACGAATTATAAAAATATATTAATTATTCAATTTTTAAATTGATAAAATATAATTTTTAAAATAATTTAAAATGATTCAAATCTTCAATTGCTAAATAAATATTGTTCTCAGTTTTTAACATGGGTCTATTAATTTCCCATTATCATTTCCATTTTCCGATTATTAAGTTAAGATCAAAAATGCGATTTTAATACCCTTAATTGAATAATTTTCTGTAAATTTTCAGTTAAACGCCTACGACAAAAAAAGTTTCACTTGCATTGGGGTTTCATAAAACCACACAATGTTATTATTTTTTGTTTTTTTGTTTTTTAAACATAATTTTATTTATTTTGATATGAAGAACATAGAGAGGGGTTGGTATTAATGGGAAACCTTAAATAATATCAGAAAAATAATTATTTTTCAACTTTAACGTTTCTTTTGTACATCACTAAACATTTAAGAATTATTGGCCCATTGTAGGCGACCACAATTTACAAATAAATATTCTAAACAAAACATCACAATTCAGATTGAGCTCAGAAGGCAACTTGACAAGATCATTTCTCCATATATGGCTAGTAAATATATGCAACATATTGAAGATCTCTATTGCAGAAATGTAAAACATTTTGAACATTAATATTTCACTAACCTTCCACCTATTCATAAACTCTAGTAAATTAGATGAAAAATATGAAAAAATATCAACTGCTGAAAATCCAATCCGATATCAACTTTCCCCTTAAAATTTATAATATTTTTGTGTTAGTTTTTAATTTTTAAAATATTTTCAAGTTTTTTTTTTATACTCGAGTCAAATAAGAAAATAAAAATGAGAAGGAAAATTGGAAACTAAAGGCTGATTAAGAGAATTCTTGTATGGGAGAAAAAAGGACTTTCCTATATATGTTTCTATAAAAATAGAGCGTAAAATATTTCTCTTCATTTCTAAAATTGAGAGATCGAATGAGCTGAAAATGAAAAGAGCTCTTTTTGCAAATCTATTATAGAACGAAGGAAGAATAAACAACGCGAAACGAAAACATCTCTCTGTGAATATTTGTCTTGAGAATATTATCCGGAACTGAAGCTTTTCTGATGCTTTGTTAATTCCCGAGAAAAGTGAGAGAGAGAGAAAGATGAATGAGAGAGATCCTAGGGGAGTTGGAAGAGAACTAACAAGTAATAGAGATTCGATTTGAACTGGCTATCAGTGCGTGGAAATATCTCCATCGATCTTTTATTTGCATTTAATTTACCTTTCGGTGTTTCCCATTGGATAGGATCGACTGAAATGGGCTAGGCAGAACGCCTCCTCAGACAACGCTTTGGTAAATAATTCCAGAATCTACGCCCCGGACTTGTTTCATTTAATTTTCCAAAACAAAAAAAAAAAGTAATTTGTTATTGGATTGAGACAGAAAAAGCATAAATTAATGAGAATTAATTCAGCCAATTTGATAAAATAAAACAAACAGAATAGGATAAATAAATCACGTTGATAAATTCAGCAAACCAAGTGCTGATGATGGTGGGAAGATAGGATAGAAACATCGACAAATGTCAAAGGATAAAAACGATAAATTTTCTTTCTGCATGTTTTTCTAAACTTAAAATTTTTGGCTGCCTGAGTGTTCAACTTTATGGACATTTTATATAACACGTTATTTTACAATAATACATAAGTTTAAGAGAAATTATTAGTAACGTCAAAATATTATTTATAATTTTAGTTTTTACTCTTAGATGGCAATTAGAACCCATGGCTGAATGGTTAGAGATAATAATGACATTGTCAATATTGAAAACTGTAAAGGCAGGGTGTGGGCTTGGGTCCCAGTCAGTCCGATGAATAATTACTTGAATCTTATGTATACAAAATGGTAAAATTTAGTCAAACCCAATACAAGCCCACAGTAGGCCTACATCCTAAATACGCATTCCGGAAGTGTATTAACAAAGTTAATCACTTCTAAAGGAATTTAGAAAAAGTAGAGATGTCATTGGAGTTTTTGCAAGAATTTTCTTTTTCAAAAATTAAGATATATCATGTTGCTTCTACAATGACGATATAAAAATAAATATAGAAGTCTAATTGTAAAAAAAATTATATTGCACACCTCTAACGCTCCCTAGATTGACTCATGTAAAAATGCAAAAATATTTCATTATAAGAGGGATTCTTATTTAAACTAAAAATATTTCTTAATATTTTTAGTTTTTGGGTTTTAAAATTTCAACACGATTGGATTGAATAATTATTTCCTGAGTTATAGGAAAAAAGGCTATAGACCTATAGTTATTCAATAGATGAATTGAATAAAGATTTATTATTAGAGAGAGAGAGAGTCATTCCAAAAACTGCATAAATGAACTCAAAGATTTCAAAATGGACTTTGGTAGAATTACTTAAAACCCAAATTTCTAGAGTTATATATTTAACTTTACTTACTCTCCTAAGTTCGGTATATCAGTAAAGTTAGGGAAAAAATTTTAAAACAAGATTTTTTTATTTTTTGAATACTAGAAATATTGTTTCTATTTATATTCAAATGAACATTTTCAAATCGTATAAAAAGAGAATTGGATTTTATTCTATATCGGATTAAATCAAAAAACAGAATTGTATGCATCAAGATCATAAAAACCAGGACAACTGAAACCAATAGAATTCCAACTTTATATGGTCAAAAAACGTTTGTCTTCTATATAACAGACTGATTGATCATTTTTAGAAATAAATCTACATTATTCAAATGTTAAAATTAGAAAATCTCTAAAAGTAATATATTAAACTCGTTTAGAAATTAATTTTTTGCTATAGAATCTCATCAACTACTGTATATGGGGTCGTCCACATATTACGTAGCGCATTACTAATTGGAATGGGGGACCCGGGGGTTTCTCTAAGTGAAACATAACAATTCAAAGTTGGATTTATAAAATTTTTTGAAAAAAAAGTCGAATGATTTTCACAACAGGGAAAAATGGAGTGATTATTTGAGTAGCGAGAGAAAATTTACTAAAATGAATTTTGTATAAGAAATTATATTGGAGTGGGGAGGGTGGTAGTTCTTTATATCTTGTTACCATAGCAACCATTTCTCCTATTTTTCCTATGAAGTACAAGAGTAAAGTGGTCTTCAAACAATTTTAAGAGCAAAATGAGAATATACATTTGAAAGCGCATCTAAAAAATAATTGATTTTGGAATTTTAATCAAAAACATAGGAGCGAATTTTGAGAAAGTCGAAAAAAACTGAAAAAGTACAACAGTAAAGTACTAGTACTTTTTGGCCGATTTTGTTTAAAAGCTTATTTTCATGCTGCAGAGGGGTGTCTAAATTAAATATAAAATTTTGGCCTCATAGCTCAATTCCTTCATGCTTAAAACTGAACACACACACACAGACAGACCATGAAGCAAAAACCACTTTTTTGGATTCAGGGGATCTCAAAACGTGTATATCCATCAAAATCTCGACATCAAATTTTTGACATGAATCCAATACTTTTTCTCTCTATATATTAACATATATAGAGGTAAGAGAAAGTAATAAAAATTGACTTATTACCTTTGGCTACTGCATTCTCATTTTAATAGGAAAAGAGTACTCACAATTTTTTTGGTCATTTTCATTATTCAAATAAAGTAATGGAAGAAGACTCGACTCACCTGAAACAAAAAAATAAAATTTTATTAGAATAAACAGTCTATCTGTAGAAAAAAATTAATTAAAATTTCTCTCATCAGAATTCTAGTTTGTTTCAAAACAATCTGACTGAGGAAAGTAAATAAATAAAAATACATTTCTAATAGAGTTTAATATAAAAAATATTTTTTCGAATTTTTTTCCTTTCAATTAAAACCAATAGCGAGTCTCAGGATTTTGGTAAGGAGGCCCCCAAATTTATGGGATAGGAGAGGCAGTGGCGTTTTTAAAGAGGGAGGGGGTATGAGGCTAGTAATTATTATATATTATTTGAGATATAAATTAACATTGATAAAGAACATTAACTAAGGTGTGGTGGTGGATGATAATTCAGAGAGGAAGGGCAGAGGAGAAAGGAAAACGAGTAAACATCCGGAGACGTTCGGTGCAATAGTGCCCATCTTCAGTCCTTTAATTGTTTTTGAGCACAAAAAACAATTAAAGGACTGAAGATGGAGACAATAAATACGAAATCTGAAAAGTTGAGCATAGATATGGCCCTCTGAATTGATAAAGAACTTTTATATGATTAAAATAATAATATTAATATTTTTTCTATCCAAGGAAAGGGGAGGGGAGGCCAGGACCGCTAGTAATTAAAGCCTATTCAATATTGATAATCTTTGTCCATTTATCCCTTACATTTGAAATAAATTTGATTTAAATTTTACCTCTAAAGCAAACCATTGAATTTTATTTAGATCATAAAGTAAAGGTTTTAGGGGTTATTTATTTATTTTTTTGAGCAGAGATAAATCACTTGTTTCATGATCCAAGGTTCAATGCAACGCCTTTCATTCTGAGTTATTATTGGTTACCATTTAATTTAGAAAGAAATTTTGTTTACGAATTAGAAGGGATTAAAATATTGGTCTTTTTATTATTTATTTATTTCAAAGGAATTTTCAGATCCTTTTTTGGGTATAGAAAAAAACACAAATGTAAACTCTTTAGAACGTTAAAAGATAGCCACCTGTCCAAGAGAATTGTTAATGAGATGAAAAGAGAGGCGTAGGCCTATATGAAAATTGAAAAAATACCAAATAAAATGATTCTAATCGTATTTTAAGATTTAAGGATCTTATTTTCTTTCTCTTTACTTTTTCCTTTATTAAATAAATAATATAAAGAGAATTCATAAAGGGAAAAAAAGCATCTTTTTTTTTCTTTATCGAAGTTTCTTTTCTATTCTATAAAAAATGTTTTTTTAATGAAATTAAATACTATAAAATATAATGGAAATTTAATTCAAGTTGCGAGCCTTAAAAAAACGAATTGAAAGGTTAAGGTTTACAAATGATCCCTTGGGAGGAAGAGGAGACTGAGAAGGGATTTTAAAGAAGAAGTAAATTGAAGGATGCCAATTCGTTATCGGTTTTGATGTTGAGCAAAAGAAAAGTGTCAAGTTCAAATGGTAGCAAATCTTTGACTAACTTAAGTGTAAGAAATCAATTAGAAGGCATTCATTCCCAACCATAAATTAGTATTCGTATTGGGAATAGGGGATACCAATTAAAAGGGACAAGTTCTTGGCTTTTTCCACAAATAGAGTATCTCGAAAGTAGGCCTATATTCTTAAAGGAGTGGCGTCAAAATTTGTAATCTCAAATAATTTAGGCATTTTTTAAAGTCCCTCTAAAAGGAAATGAGGAGTGAAAAAATTTTAAAATCAAATTAATAATCCCCATTAAAAAAAATAAAAATAGAATTTTTACTCTATCTTCATATTACGAGCTTGAGCTAAATGAAATGTAATTAATTCATACTTAACCATACTACAATTTCGAATTCTGTACTTAGTAAGCCACCTGTTATTATTTTTAATTGCAAACTCTGATGAGATTTATCTTAAATAAAATATTCAGAAAAAATAATTCCTTGTATTAAGCCAGTGGTTTCCAAACTTTATGTTACCACGCCTCCCTTAAAAATAATTAATCTTATGACGCCTCCCCCCTCCTCCATTTTATAAAATAATAAAAAAACAAAAATTTTTAATGCTAAAAAATATAAATATATATAAAAATATTTTTTTTTTATTAATTCTTATTTATATTAAAACTAGCAATCATAGGGGGTTGGAAAATTGGTCCTGGGGGCCAATATTCGCGCCTCTCCTTAGACTAGTCCGCGTCTCCCTAGGGCCTCCCCCGCGCCTCACAGTTTAGAAAACGCTGGCATAAGGGTATTTTATGGCTGGTGGAATTCGTATAATATCAGGAATGAAAGTTAGAAAAAACGAAGCCAGAATTTTTTCTTTAAAAATATATTTTAATAGCTGAAGTTTGGGCCTTGGTCAAAGTCATCCTAGGATGACCACTAACAGCTCTGAGGATGGCTTTGAACAAAGCCGAAACGTCAGATGTTAAAACATATTTTTAAAGATTTTTCTAACTTTCATTCCTGAAGAAAAATATTTTTCTCAAATCTTATTTTCACGCCCTAGGGGGGGGGGTGCCTAACTTAAATATAAAATTTCAACCTCCTAGCTCAATTGCTTCATGCTTTAAATTGAACCCAAACAGACACACATCGCGAAAACTATTTTTTTGGATTCAGAGAACCTCAGAACGTGTATATCCATCAAAATCTCGACATTGAATTTTTGACATAAATCCAATACTTTCTCTCTATATATATGTATATTAACTTATACATATAGGTAAGAGAAAGTAAAAATTCAAATCCTAATTGATATTAGTTCTATATACAAAAAGATGCTGTAACTCACCCCAGTAATATTTTAAGTGGACTAATCATATCTTACTTTTCTACCTAATGAAAAAAATCCCTACAAAATTCTGCAAGGGATTCGATGGGTTCCTAAGTTACCCAGTGTTATTATTATCTGTTTATGAAAGTTTCGAAATCTTCAAAAATTAATTCCGCCCCAGTAATAAGAAATTTTAGAATGACATTAAAATGTTTCTACCCCACTATCCTATTTGCTAAATATTGAATATAAATTTTAACTCAAACGGAATGAAATTATTTTTTAGTAAAAGTATTAAAAAACATTAATATCTTTGTGCATTTTAGGGGATGGGGCATTAACCTCCCCTGGTTAATGCCTTCATACCTCCCCCCGCCCTTTAAGGAAATGCCAGCCTTCACATCGAAATTACGCTAAAAATAATTTGAATACATTTATAAATAATTATTTTTATTTTTATTTTATTTTAATTTTCAACCCTTAATCCACCCCTGTGTGAAATTATATTAAATATGAGTATGAATGAGAAAGTGTTTTTTTAAAAAAAAGTAAAAAAAAAATAAATAAATAAATAAAAAATAAAAAACTAATTTTTTTTCAATACCTACACTCCCCCTCCCCCTTTCAACAGCTTATATTCTCCCTCTACCATGGGCGTACCCAGGATCAAATCTAGGGGGGGGGGGGGCATGGTCAGATCATGGTCGTCCAGGGGGGGGGGGGCAGATCATGGTCGTCCAGATTGTGACATAGCTATTTTTTATATAGAGGGGTAAAGCCTTCGAATTAAAAGCCTAAAAACCCTCGAGTCCTAACAAAAAGAATCATTCCCCGTCGCCAACCACCAATTTTGTTTCGTTTCATCACTTTATAAACATTTAATTTTTTTTTTGTTGCTTCTAGGGGGAGGGGGCAGCTGCCCCCCTGCCCCTCGCTGGGTACGCCCATGCCCTCTACCCTTAGTGAAATACAAAATATTTAATTCAATATTCAAAAGAATCGTTTTTCGCAGTCAAATTATTTGTTTCTATAATTTTTTTTTCCAACGATAAAATGCATAATAATTACCTTTAATAATGCACTCAAGAGGGTGTGTTGGTTGACGGTGAGGTCAGGGTGGGTTGCACTATATTAATTATTCACTTTGATTCACTTTAAACACAATTAAAAAAAAGCTCTCCGCCTGCAGCCCGGCAACGCTCTCGACTCGACTGAACGAGAGATTCGTCTCTCTCTTTGTTTTGAAATAAAATAGATGAAAATAACAATTCCCTTTTTATTAAAAGTAAAAAAATACCTTTTGCTCTAATCTAACTTTTATTTAGAGCCGGAAAAGAATGTCAACAAGTGATTTGGAATATTCCAAGGCCTTTTTTAAATAATCAACCCTTCACCCCCTAATCAAAATAATAATCAACCCTATTTTTTGAACGTTTTCTATTTATTTGGCTTCAATTTAGCTAAAATAAATTAAAAAAACATTTTTTTCAATTTTTCAACGCCTAATCCAATCTTTTTTTTTTTTTAAACACTCGCACATTTTATTTATAAAACTACACGTAGCAATCATTAGGGAAATTGAACTTGGTGGCCAATATTCGCGCCTCCCCTTAGTCTAGTCTGCGCCTCCCTAGGGAGGCGAGCCTCACAGTTTGGAAAACGCTGTATTAAGCTATTCGTTGAAAAGATAATTAAAAAATAAAGAAAAAAACTTTCTACCATCTTTGTTTGAATAAATAATAGAAAATCCACAGGTTTCACTTCTCTCTTAGTATAGCTATAATACATATTTAGTAATATAATAATAATAATAATAATAATAATAATAATAATCGTCGTGCTTTAACAAAAGTTTTTAATTTTAATAAATTTCAGACTTTTTAAAGGAATTATTTTTCTAATATTACGCCCCATTCGTAACAAACACGCTTGAGTGATCTCATTAGTCGTTTATTATGCGCCCTTTGTGAAAAGATAATAAAGAAAAAAAAGGAAATTTGCATACAATAGCTCATTAAATTGATACTATTCATTTTAGATTTACTTTCTCTCTCCATTCTTGATGTTTCAATTAGAATCACTGTATCCTTATTCAAAAAAATAAAAAAATGGTGTGTCCAACCAGACATCACGTACTGTACTTCTATGGGGATTCATTCTGTTATTTAAATTTTATATAGCGTATCGCGATATTGGCTTCACTAAGTTTCAAATAATAGATTAAAATCTATTGTTTAAGGGGCAAGTCTCGAAAAACCGTTAATAGTCGATTGAGAAGCTGGTTACTCTAGACGACAAGAGATGGCGTTAGTTCTGCCCATAAGGAAACAAGCAATTTAGTCCATTTCATTTGAAAGGTTCCAGCAAATTAATTAAAGGCAAAAAATTAATTATTTTTTAACACAATGATTACAAATTTAATTATCTAAAAGATATCGTCCGAATTTTTTAAAATTATCCTTTATTTAATGTGATTAATCTAAAAAAAAATAAAAAAATTTCGAAAATCAAAAAAGGGCGACTATACGGTTTTTAAATAACTTTAATTTAAAAAAAAATTTGAGGTCGATAGCTTCAAAATTGTGGCCGATGGAGCCTTTCAAAATCAGCACCTCTAGACGCACACCTTAAGAAACTTGGAATTCGTGATATTATTATTAATGAGGATTTCAAACGCACGTTCATAGAATTGAAAAAATTAATAAGTCAACATAATTTATATAATTTTTTAATTTTTTAATAAATGGGCTATTACCTATTTTGGTCGCATTTTAGTGTTTTTGTCAGCTGAATTTCCCTCATCTTTTTTTGAACGGGACCCAGGCGTGGCATTTGGAATAAACTGGTGGCATAAAAGAGGGGGGGGGGGGGGCACTCAGCTCTCCGGGGCTGGGAGTGGCAAAGCTCTGGATATTTCATAATGATTATTAAAGAGGAAAGCTTTGTTAAAGAGGATACGCTTTTGTCGGATTATCTTAATTTGTCTCAGAGAAAGTAGGGAATATTTTGTAGCTACTCGACTCTGCCTTTTTTTTGTTGTTTCCCTGCCATTGGCTGTCTGTCATTCTATTAGATAGAAGATCGATTGTAGTAAACGGTTTGTAATTCAGGTAACGGTTGAGAGAATAAAAAGGGATATAAAAAAAGACAAACAAGAAAAAAGAGAAAAAATTATACAACAAAATAAATAGCGTTTTTTATTTTTTTTTTTTTTTTGTAAAGAAAATGAAAATAATATGATATGGGTTTTTAGTTGTCGGTGCTTTAATATTAAAAAAAAAAAAAAACTGGTTAAGATATATTTTTTTTTCTCTCATTCACACATACACAGCCTTTTCGGCATCTTAGGCCATATAAGACTTTATTATATAACTGTTATTATGAATATATATATTGGGGTCCAGGCATATTTATTTAAGCCATTAGGATAGTTAAATTTGTTTAATTTAATTCACCTTATAGCTGCTGTTTCAAGAGCAGAGATAGAACTAATAACATCAGTAAAGTATAATACTTGTACTCTTTGGCCTATTTTGTTAAAAAAAACTTCGTGTCACATGCTAGGGGGGGGGGGGTGCCTACTTAAATTTAAAATTTCAAATCTCGTAGCTTTTTTCGTTCTTGAGATATTTTGTTCACAGACAGACACACACACACACAGACAGATGATGATGTCGCAAAAACCACAATTTGGACTCAGGGGACCTCAAATCATGTATATCCATCAAAATCTCGACATGAATCCAATACTTTCTCTCTCTATAACTTATATAAACATATATAGAGGTAAGAGAAAGTAAAAAAACGTAATGTGGCAACTTATAAATATAAATAAGCAGTGGCGTATTCAGGGGGGGGGGGGGGGGCCCCCCCCCCCCCCCCCCCCCAAAACAAAAAAAATATCTTTTTTTTTTTTTTTTTTTTTTTTTTTTTTTTTTTTTTTTATATTTTAAAATCTCATAAAAAAAAAAAAAAAAAAAAAAAAAAATAAAAAAAATTAAAAATATTCTATTTTTATTATTATTTTTTTTTTTTTTTTAATTAAATAATTATATATTTTTTTTTTTTTTTTTTTTTTTTTTTTTTTATTATTTATTTACAATTTTATTTTTGTTTGGGGGGGGGGGGGGGGGGGGTGGGGGGGGCCCGGCCCCCCCCTTCTGTAAATAAGGGTCCCAGAAAATTTTAGAAGTTCAGAGATTAAATAAATAAATAAAATTATTAACGACCCGCTTAGAGGCACTGGCCCTCGGTGGCTAGGTCCAAATCATTAAAATAGAAATTTATAATACAAAAACGACAAACAAACAAATCATACTTGAAAAAAAAAAATAGAAATGTACTGTATGCCCATTAACAAACAACATGTTCATACATTTGAAAAAAGGTCAAAAACTAAACTTCCAGAGAAATCGCGTAAGCCACAGTACAGAACATATCATTAGCCAATCCGACATGTCTTAAGCTGCCAAAACCTTTACCAGGATAGGTATATCTAATCAAAGAAAATTAAAACAAGAATTCCTATCTATAGAGTAGAGGTAATTTATAGAGATGAGAATTGTAAGAAAGCCTAGATTCCAAAAAAATTCATGTTGGTAAATTACGAAATTATTTTTATATTCATTTTGAAATAAATAATTTAAAAAGATATAATGAACTCAAAGGGAGAAAAAATCATGAAATAATAAATTTCACGAAAATAATTAATGAAATGGGACTAGAAAAAATGCAAGGATAGAAATTTTGTGACTAGCTCGAATATATAATCAAAATTAGACCGTAGAGAGTAAATTTTAATTTTATTAAGGACGCCCTTTGCATATTTGTTTGTTAATATGAATAGAATTAAAACAGAATGTGTGTGAGCAGAGAGGAGAGAGAGGGAGAGAGCGAGAGAGAGAGTAAAGCCCAACCGTCTATTGTGAAATAAATGCGGTTAAAGCCACAAAGTGATATGCATGTATAACTGAAAATGACTTGGTTCCATTAAGTTTTTAGCAATTTGCACAGCAATTCTTTGCCACTCACTCGCCATTTAGTTTTAATATAATATTAATAATATATATTAGGAATATTAATCAAAACATTTAACTGAGAGTAATGCTAAAGAGGTTAAAAAGTCTTGTGTGAGAGGTCGCACAGCACACAAGATTTTTTTGTGTAGACATAAATTTAGTTTCCACCGACATATTAGAATTCAAGAGAAATATTTATATATCACCATTTGTTTTGATACGGCCCGCCAAGGAATAACCCAAATATCTAAAATAATCGATATTTACCAAAATAATTTTTACGCAAATATCATTTTATTCAAAAAAAATAAATTCCCTCAAATTAAAATATTTGAATTTTTGCAAGCATATATTTATGTTTTCACGTATGAATATTGTTAAGTCAAAATATAGAATCCGATTGACGAATCAAAATTTGCAAAATATTCTTATAATCGCGGTCAGGTATTTTATATTACTGTGTTTTCTATTATGTATTTTATATTATTGTAACTACTTTACTGTAAAGAGATTGTAAAAAAAAAAAAATCGAGAATGGCGGGATGGCTACTGACCGACAGGCAATAAATAAATTTAAAAAAAAAAAATAATCTCGGTCACACAAACTAATGTGGACATAACCGAATTATCAAAATACAATATATTCAAGAACAAAAATTCCTTTAAATGTTGATATTGTGATTATTTGTATTTTTTCTATGATATTATATTGTACTATTTCACTAGTTCATGTAAATATTTAGATTTGAAAAAAATTGTAAAAAAAACTTAAATTATGACTATTGTTATGTGCGGCCTGAAAATATTTATGTTCAATTTGGCCCATTACTTAGAAAAGGTTGCCGACCTCTGACCTAAAGTAATAATAATAATTTTCTCTACGAACCCACCCTAACAAGAAGTAAATGATTTATAGAATAATACGCTATTAAAATTATTAGAAGTCCGAATTGTATTTTGATTAATTAACTTAACTAAATTCCTTCCTTACTCCAATCTGAAATAATAAATACAAACATTTATGCAATATAAATTTAATCTAACAAATGAATTATTAACTAGAAAGCGAATTCCCATCTAAAATTATTTTATAATTAGCTCTCGTAACTTCATAATCACTAAACCTGTAAACAGGTTAATTTAATTTAACAGTATTTTGCCCCCTCTCCCTTCTAACTTTCTCTAAAATCTTCATCCCTCTCTAATAGAATTTCTAGTTGGAAAATATTTTCCTCCTCAGATGCTGCTGTGGATTTCATGTAAATTACCAAACAGCAATTATAAGGCGAGAGAGAGAGAGGAATATTGTAATAACATTGTATATATAATAAAGGTCGCCCGAAAGATACGGTATCATTCTGAATTAAAGTACATTCATAATTCACAAACTTAAGCCAACTCAGGTACTAAATAGAGATGAGTATTTCCAGATGTTAGAGTCAAGTATTATTATAAATTGTTCAAATAAAGCTTTCAGTAAGACTCAAAGGAAGGATGTAGGAAGAGAGAGGGAGAGAAAAAAACTTTTATAATCAAAGTCAAATGTGAAAAGTTAGTGTGAGAGAGAGAAAAGGGGGAAAAAAACATGTCCCAAGTGAACCAAGTCCGATGTAGCGAATGATTTTGTGTAGTAGCTATTCCCAAGACTACCGCTGCTGCTGCTTGATGCTTACAAGAGTAAGAAGCCAACAGCACACACACAAGTTGATAAAATCATTCCAACAGATAAATTCAAAAGAATGATGCATCCTCTGCTTCTTTTGAACTTCAAAATGAATACTTATTATTCAGATTTCTTTTGCTGTTTGTTTAATGCATAAACAGGTTGTTTATTTTTTATATGGCTTTTTATTAAAAAAGCTTTAACCCGAGTAAAAATGATATAAAAATGATCGAGGAATACACACGCCCACAGGAGGTCTGAACCTTGAAGGACATGTGTTCAAATAAAGCTTTCAGTAAGAAGGAAGGATGTAGGATACACCACCAGGGACCCACAGGGATACACACGTCCACACCAGGGACACACCAGGGATACACACGTCCACACCAGGGACACACACAGTAGATCGAAAGTGACAAGAAGAAAAATGTTTGTCCCTGGTGTGGGCGTGTATATCCCTGTGTGTCCTTCACGGTTCACTATGCAGACCTGCTGCGGTGTGTGTATCCCTCGATCATTTTTAATCATTTTTACTCGGGAATTTCAATGTTATTTCTAATTTTGAATTGTTGAGTATTCAGATGCGATAAGACTCTTTTCTCGCGATAAATATAAAATTTCAATTCAATTCAATTAGGTTTGGAAGAATAGTCATTTTAATGTTGGGGTTGCGAGGATGCAGCCAAGGAGGTTTGGACCAATGAAACACCAATTCCCAGTGGAAACGTTTGGGCGAAATTTTATTTTGCCATCTTCAGTCGTTTAAGGAATTTTCATGTTTATATCGAATACAAACATGTGTCATTTGGGTTTACTTCGAAACTCTCTGAGCTATTGCCCTCTGCCCTCGAAACTGTATTTTTATAAAAACAGACTTGTTCAAATGACACATTTATTTGTATTCGATATAAACATGAAAATTCCTTAAAAGACTGAAAATGGCAAAATAAAATTTAGCCGAAACGTTTCAACTGGGAATTGGTGTTTCAATGGACCAAACTTCCTTGGCTGCATCCTCGCAGCCCCCATCATTACAGTATCTACAGCCACTAACTCACCAACTGAAAAGTCATTTTAATGGAGACATTTCAAAATTCTTTAAAAAACCTAATGGGATTAGATTTAAACTCTCGATATAAACCAAGGGCAAAAAAAGCCCGGCCCAGAGAGATATTACATTCCAAAAAATATCTCGAAATTAAATTGATTGCTTCAGGGGTGCCAAATTTTGTAAGTTAAGTCACTAATAGTTTAGAATTTTTGGCAAATACTGAATAAAAGCCAGCAAAGGTTTCGAAAAAGAAATATGGAAATTTTATAAATTTTTATCAATCTTTCTAAAAGAATAACTATAAAAAATTTATCATAATACATGATTAGGGAGTGATTTTATAATCCACAAAGCCGTAAACATTTAATTTAATAATGCAATGTTACGGCTCTGTTTGAATTCCACATCTCTCTCTATCTGCGTGTGTTTAATAGAATTTCTGGTTGGAAAATATTTTCCCGCAGTTTCATATAAAATCAATTTTTTATGGTTTAATGGAAGTTTTTGTGAGGGTCTGCAAGAAGGAATAATAATAAAAAAAAAAAATGAGACGAAAATTAATAAAGCGCAAAAGAAGATGATTTTAAGCAAAGCATAAAAATTTCATTTACTAGCTCTAAAACTGAGACTAGCCTAGCTACTTATTATGATTTATACAAATGACAATAAGGTAATTTATAAGCGAGATAAGCTATTGTTTATATGAAAATTATCATTAAATAATGTTTTCTAATATTGTATCATAAACATTATATTAGGTCTGTTCGTTTCGCATCCCATTGCAGTATAATTTACACATTTTGCCCTACATTCTGTTCGTTTCATTTTTTTCACACTAGAAAAACTTGCAAAATTTGCACCTTTTGACAAAAATAGCCATTATAGTCAAATATTTTCGAGATTTATATATTTGAATTAGATATTAGTATTCAAAACATCTCGATTCTCTTCGGACTTAACTGGGTCATAGATATATATATCTAACAAAGCTGTGAGTGTTATTTATTGACGAGACCAAACATCCCATGGCCCCCGGAAATCGAACCCAGGATCTCCAGCCTTTCCGGAGCACCAGGCCACCGGACCCTCGACCTCAAAAATAGCCATGGCAAGTGAAACGAACAAACCTATAGTTGACTGACAAAGTCTAAATAATTCTAACTTCCACAGAGCTGTGTGGCAAATATTTTTATTTTATTTTTTTATTTTATATATAACAGAAATTTTAACGAGATGAGAGGGCAACGATGACACCCGAGGGTGATAGAAATGTACATAAGAATACATTAACATCGTTGTCATCGTTGTCTTTCCTTCCGGCGAAAGTCCCGTTGTAAATATTAAAAAAAAGCCATGAATTCGGGGAGTGTTTACTCGCTCCATCATTCATCAACAATGTATATGGCACGATAGTTCTGTGACCTGAAGATTGATCGAAACATTTACACATTTGGATCAAAAAATTATTTTAATTCCTAATCACTCGACACTTTGCTTTTGTTTAATGAATATTTAATTTATAAATAGATTATATTCAATTTTAGTGTTTCTTTTGTAACGGATAATACCCTGCATATATTTATATTAGGGAGAGCAAACTCTTTTTTTTTATGGAAGTAAAAAAAAAAAAAATGAAAAGAGGTTTTCATGGAAGTTAAAAAGAAACATTTCATTTTTATAACGCCCATCTTGCAAAGAATTTAATCCCCGAAGTCCCTCGGGAATGCGCCCATAGATGGAAGGGAAAGAAAGTAAGTGCGTATGATGATGGATGGCAACGAGTCCCCTAAGGTCATCGGTTGTTCATTATCAGTTCCTCTCCATCACTTGATACGCCTTCAAAAAGTCAAACTAAAATCAACTCATTGTAAAAAAAAAAAGTACTATTGGAACTTTTTTTGCCCGAGTTTATAAGATAATTTGATGATAGCCTCTTTTTTTTATCAAAGTGGCTTTTTTTTACTCTAGGGAATAATTTTTTATGAATATGAAAAATTTCGAGTAGTATAAAATTTTATATTCTTTAAAGACAAAATCAATCAATCATTATTATTTCTTTTTGTCAAAAAATAAAAATTTCAAAATATATTAATTCCAGGTAGGGAGATATTCATTTTTTTTTTGCCTTTTCAAGTTATAACTCTCATGTAATTTAATATTTAAGACATTCCCTTATCCGCGTAATTGAATAACAAGTAAATAAGGCCCTTTTGAAAGCAAATTACTCAAATAGGGTTAGAGCTACGCAGCAGATAAACAGACACTCATATATTAACATGAAGGGACGATTTAGGTTCATATGCAATCTAGTTTCAAATTATGACATGTTATTTGTAAATTAAAATTGTACACGCATAAACAGGCACATTTATTACCAATTTAGTAATGAATATGAGTTTAGTAGTGTTCGGTTAATTAAGGAATGTCTATCTTTCAATCCCGTTCTGTTATACTAAATTTCACTGGAAAATTACTTATTGTGTTTGTACAATATATAGAGGGAGTTAATATATCGAATACAAACACAAATATTGTGTTGATATTTAGTTTCTAAAACTAAGTAATTTATCCAAGGAAAATTTTGAAAAAGAGAATTATTAGGTTGTTGATTAATTGACTGTATTGGTTAGAAATTTTAGAGAAATTGGGGAAATCAAATTTCAATCACGTAAATGAGTTTTTGAAAATTTAAATGGTTAAGGGGGTGAATCTGTGGCTGGAGATATGTTATTGTTGAAGTAGCGAGGATGCAATCATTTAATGGTTTATTTGAAGAATAGAGAGTTTTAAAAAAATCTTCTGGGTTCAAAAAAAATATTTAGATAGTCTGGACTATGTGTTATTCTGCAGGCTGATTGAATTAAAATTTTATAGATTCCCTAAACAGATTAAAAACAAGAGGAAGACCTTAACAAGAAATGTTACAACTAATGTTATTAACTTTAGCAAAATAATAGCCAAAAACAAAATTATTTTTTGTTTAAAAAAATATTTAGGGTAAATCATTCGGGGATTTTTATTATTTGAAGAATACAGATAAAAAAATCCAGTGCAACCAGTCACACCCTATTTTTTGTGTTGAAAAATAAAAAATCTATTTACCGACCAATTGGGTTTCAATTGTACAAAACATGGGAACTTTTTAAGAAATTTGCCACTAGCTATTTGTACAATAGAAAATTGGTGGTACATTAGATTTTTTAGCATAAACAGTTATGTGAACCTTCATTTTCTTGAAACAAAGAAAATGGACTTACACCACTTTCAAAATAAACGGTCCATATAGGTGGTGGCGCAGCTGGGCTTGCTCTTCGCTCGGAGTAGATCGAGGTTGTGTTCGTAGCTCACCAGATGTTGCGTTGAAATGTATTTAGTTGCGACCGCCGGGATCCAAAAGAAATGGATCGCGGCGAGCGGCTCGCGAGCATCTCAAAACAACGAACATGGTGCTCGCGAACGGAGCAGAGCGCAGATGTGTAGGAACCTTTAGAATTCAAGATATAAAATTTATAAGTAGAGAAAAATATTTATATTTTGTTACCATGGCAACCATTTACTCCTATCTTTCCTATGAAGTACAAGAGTAAAGTGTGGGCGTCAAACAATTTTGCGAGCAAAATGAGAATATACATTTGAAAGAGCATCTAAAAAATAAATGAATTTTGGAATTTTAATCAAAATCGTTAGAGCGAATTTGGAGAAAGTCGAAAAAAAAGTATCTGAGTAAAGTACTAGTACTCTTTGGCAGATTTTGTTTAAAAGCTTCATGTTACATCCCGAGGAGGGGGGGGGGTTACTAACTAGCTTAAATATAAAATTTCAACCCCATAGCTCTTTTCGTTCTTGAACTATTTTGTTCACAGACACATCACCCCCCCCCCCCCCCCCCCCCCCCCACAACACCAGAACTTTTTGGATTCAGGGGACCTCAAAACGTGTATATCCATCAAAATCTCGACATCGAATTTTTTGACATGAATCCAATAACTTTCTCTCTAAATATTAACATATGGTATAGAGGTAAGAGAAAGTAAAAAGATTTAGATAAACTGAACTCAGAGCACATTTATTGAGTTTATTTGCCTATCAGCAGGCTTATTTTTCAAATTACCAAATAATTTTGATTTTTTTATTTATCTTATATTTTGACATATAAAATATACCTAATATAGGGGGCCAATAAGTTTAGATGAGAAATTAATTAAAAAGCGAATCAATTCGAAGAAGACAACACTGGTAAACAAAAGCAAATGAGACACAAAGAGACGAAGAAACCAATAAGAAATATTGTCGTTTAGTTTGCTCCAAGTTGGTTGGCTGGTTGGCCCTTGAATATCCATTCTCATTTCTTGTGGAGTCCTTAAATCGCGTCTTGAGACATACAATTGTATGCCCGGATGCAAAACAACAAACACTCTTCCTCACTCACTCTCTCTCTTGTTGAATTTCAGATATTTTATTCGTAAACTCCTCTCCCTTTATTCCGTCTGACTTGTTCGTTCTCTGTCTTTAAATTACAAGAGAAGATTGCTAATTTAGAAAAATTGAAATGCCAATTGAAAAGTCAATTAAATGGAAAAAATAAAGTTGAATTATTTATTTATTACTCGTCAAAGTCAATATAACAAAGTTATATAAGAGGTATGTTTAGATATTACCGACCAAGCAGAAAATTAACTTAGCAAATAACTACATGAATACTTTTTTTGTTTAAATTTTATTTCCAGGAATTTTCTGAGAAAAATAAATAACTGGCGAATGTTTGTTGTTTGGTAAGAG
>JAKCPI010031029.1:0-84745 GCA_023213315.1 Euborellia annulipes
TTCTAAAATGGTCCTTGCTTAAAGTTTAAAAGATAATATAAGCCTCATCGAGGGATCATGATGGGATCATAGAAAAATTAATTAAAACAACCATTGCGTTAGTTTTTTGTCATAATTGGGAAAAATTACACAGGCTCAGTGGCGTACCGAGGGGGGCGGGGGAGGTCCGTCCCAGGCCCCGAGCCGGCATAGGCCCTCATATATATATATAAAAAAAAATCTGGTGTGACTGGCGCACAGCACACAACTTTCTCTTACCTTCGGTAATCGAAAGTTGTGTTCTGTGCTTGTCACACCAGATTTTTTTTGTGTCGACATGTATTTAGTTCCCGACAGTACGGAACATTGGAATTCAGATGTAAAATTTATAAGTATGGGAAAATATTTATATTTTGTTACCATGGCAACCATTTCTCCTATCCTTCCCTATGAAATAGAAGAGTAAAGTGGTCTTCAGAAGATTTCAATCGCAAAATGAGAATATACATTTTAAAGAGCATCTAAAAAATAATTGATTTTTGAATTTTAAAAAAAATCGTTGGAGCAAATTTTGAGAAAATCGAAAAAAACTGAAAAAGTACATCAGTAAAGTACTAGTACTCTTTGGCCGATTTTGATTAAAAGCTTATTTTTCCGGTCCCGGGGGTGTTTAAGTTAAATATAGAATTTCATCCTCATAGCTCAATTCCTTCATGCTTAAAATTGAACACACACCCACACACACACCCACAGACAGACCATGTCGCGAAAACCACTTTTTTGGATTCAGGGGACCTCAAAACGTGAAGATCCATCAAAATCTCGACATCGAATTTTTGACATGAATCCAATACTTTCTCTCTATATATATATTACATATATACATAGGTAAGAGAAAGTAAAAATTAAATATTTCCCTTTGAGAGGCCCCGGGGCCCTCAGAGTCAAGTAAAAATGGGAAAATTTTGATTAAAAAAAAGAAAATTTAATGAAAATTTCTCTTTAAATAGGACCCGGGGCCCTCAGGGCTTAAGTAAAAACGGAAAAATTTAGATAAAAAAAAAAACAAAATTTAATGAAAATTTCCCTTTGAGAGGCCCCGGGGCCCTCAGGGCTCAAGTAAAAATGGGAAAATTTTGATTAAAAAAAAAAGAAAATTTAATGAAAATTTCTCTTTAAATAGGACCCGGGGCCCTCAGGGCTTAAGTAAAAACGGAAAAATTTAGATAAAAAAAAAAACAAAATTTAATGAAAATTTCCCTTTGAGAGGCCCCGAGGCCCTCAGGGCTCAAGTAAAAATGGGAAAATTTTGATTAAAAAAAAAGAAAATTTAATGAAAATTTCTCTTTAAATAGGACCCGGGGCCCTCAGGGCTTAAGTAAAAACGGAAAAATTTAGATAAAAAAAACAAAATTTAATGAAAATTTCCCTTTGAGAGGCCCCGAGGCCCTCAGGGCTCAAGTAAAAATGGGAAAATTTTGATTAAAAAAAAAAGAAAATTTAATGAAAATTTCTCTTTAAATAGGACCCGGGGCCCTCAGGGCTTAAGTAAAAACGGAAAAATTTAGATAAAAAAAAAACAAAATTTAATGAAAATTTCCCTTTGAGAGGCCCCGAGGCCCTCAGGGCTCAAGTAAAAATGGGAAAATTTTGATTAAAAAAAATAGAAAATTTAATGAAAATTTCTCTTTAAATAGGACCCGGGGCCCTCAGGGCTTAAGTAAAAACGGAAAAATTTAGATAAAAAAAAAACAAAATTTAATGAAAATTTCCCTTTGAGAGGCCCCGAGGCCCTCAGGGCTCAAGTAAAAATGGGAAAATTTTGATTAAAAAAAAAAAAGAAAATTTCTCTTTAAATAGGACCCGGGGCCCTCAGGGCTTAAGTAAAAACGGAAAAATTTAGATAAAAAAAAAACAAAATTTAATGAAAATTTCCCTTTGAGAGGCCCCGGGGCCCTCAGGGCTCAAGTAAAAATGGGAAAATTTTGATTAAAAAAAAGAAAATTTAATGAAAATTTCTCTTTAAATAGGACCCGGGGCCCTCAGGGCTCAAGTAAAAACGGAAAAATTTAGATAAAAAAAAACAAAATTTAATGAAAATTTCTCTTTGAGAGGCCCCGGGGCCTTGGGGTTCAGGGATATACGGTATTTTAAAAATATTTTTGTGTATGGAGGAGAAGGATATTTAAAGATGAGCACCCCCCCAAAAAAAAATTCAATATAAGGCCCCCTTTCTTCTAGTGCTCCCAGGCCCCCAACTGCCTCTGTACGCCTCTGCACAGGCTAACAGTGATTTTGGTACCGGGGGTATTTTGAGCTGATCTCCGAGTATATGCGACGTCGTTTTTCCAAAAATGCCGGCCATTTTGCTCGAATAGCTCTAGTTTTAGAGATATAGAAAATATAACGTTTTAAAATGAAATTCTGCTCTAAAGTGTCTCTTATTTTGAGTTTTCTAGATTTTTTTATGTTTTCTCTTAAAGATATACAGGTAGCTAAGATACATAGAAAATCTAGAGATTCTGCCCAATCAGAAGTGATTTAGTGGTGCAAAACAAGGCTAAAAGTTGAAAAAAATTCAATTTTTTCAGTTTTTCTTAACTTTAGACAACCCTAAAAATTTTTTAACATCAATGAATGCAAAAAACATATATGTACGATATTCTGTAACTCTTTAGCTTTCCAGAAATCATTCCTTTGTGCAAATCGGTTAATTATTAAAGAAATTATAAACTTGTTATTTCAGCGCTATCACTACACCCAAGAATTCTTCTAAGCAAAACAACATCTTAATCATAAAATTTTCTTATCTTTGATTTGTAGATTAACTATTTTGTTTATAATCTCGTTAATAATTAACCGATTTGCACGAATGAATGATGACTGGAAAAATTGAATTTTTTCAATTTTTAGCCGTGTTTTGCACCACTAAATCACTTCTGATTGGGCAGAATCTCTAGATTTTCTATGTATTTAAAACGTTATATTCTCTATATCTCTAAAACTAGAGATATTTGAGCAAAACGGACGACATTTTTGGAAAAAGGACGTCGCATATACTCGGAGATCAGCTCAAAATACCCCCGGTACCAAAATCACTGTTAGCCTGTGTAATTTTTCCCAATTATGACAAAAAACTAACGCAAGGGTTGTTTTAATTAATTTTTCTCTATAATCTGAGATGGTGAGGTTAAAAAGTGTATCGATTTGACGTGGAATGACTCGCCCACCGAGGTTATCTGGTCTCATGCCCCCCCCCCCCCCCCAGCGAGGATGGCTGGTCCCATGGCCCCCCCAGCCAGATTCTCTAGTTACGCCCATGTCTATAAGGTTTAAAAAAAACAACGATATGAATAATTCAATGACAAATGTCAGTTTTGATTTCCCGCCACCCGAATTTTATCGATAAATCCCGAACGAACTCGAAGAAATAAGGAAGAAAAGCTAAAAAAAATGAACGGAGGACTGCCCGTTTGCCGAAGACAGGCCAAAACAAATAAACGGAGGACCGGCCGGTCGCGGAAGACAGATCAAAGCAACGAACGGAGGACCGGTGAACGGCGAACGGTTAAAAGCGCGACCCGTTCACTTCGACGACCCGTTCGCGAACGGAATGCCCTCCTCTAATAACCAATCACGGAAGCAAGGAAGGGTAGCAAAAGCAGAGACCTGCAGCCAAATATTTTATTAGGCCGACGTTTCGGTCTCGATAGAGGCCATCTTCAGAGCCCAATAAGCAATTGCAATCCTTCCATGATACAACTCAACAACCACAATATCAATCACGGCAGCTTTAACGAAAACCCCCGAGTGAAAAAGCAATATTTTGTAAAAAAACAAAACAAAATCCATTTATTGAATTTTTAGAGTCAGTTTCTCGTTTAATATATAAAATTCCACCCAAAATTGATCTCTTGTTATTTATAAATTCACTTTGATAATCTCGTTCTGGTTCCATTTGAAATGCATTTGAGAGTGAAGTGTTTTTATCGGTTCTTTAATCCCCATCCACCCACTTGTCTCTCTCTCTCATACATACTTACATCTCATCTCATCGAATTGGAATATATATATTTCATCAGAAAAAGGATATGGAAATGATGTGATGTGAGAATCAGAAAGAAGACCTGAGGGCCTCTTAAGCTCTTGAGAGAGAAACTGCAACTAACTGTGTATGAAGAAGAAGGAGAAGGGGAAGACAATCACA
This sequence comes from Euborellia annulipes, assembly GCA_023213315.1. NCBI lineage: Eukaryota > Metazoa > Arthropoda > Insecta > Dermaptera > Anisolabididae > Euborellia > Euborellia annulipes. The sequence goes on from JAKCPI010031029.1 coordinate 4,187, forward strand.
TGAAAATCCCTCCCACTTTTGCTCTCCTTCCTTAGGGCAAAAGGGATTTGATTCTTTCACCCTAAAAAAAAAAAACGATAAAAATCACTCTACATCCATTTAAAACATAGGCGACAGAGTAAATGATCCAAAACAAAAAAAAAAAAAATTTTTTCTTTGATAACAACATATTTTTTATTATAGGTTCTAATTCATGCCATTTTTCTGATTAAAATGATATGTCACACTTATATTTAAATTTATTGATAGTTAATTACAAAAATGTTTTTATCATTGAATTGGAGAGCTTTGTCCACCATTTAAAAATCACAACCATAAACAATGAGTATAATTAATTAATGATTGTTAATTATTATTTTTATTTGCCTTTTTAATTATTATATTAAATGCCTAATTAATTAAATAAATTTTATTTATAATTAATCTTTATTGCGTCACCCCATCGCTATTGATTTAAAAAAAAATGTATTCTACAAATAATTTAATTAATTGCGATCTCAGCTTTAACTTTTATTTTTTAGTTAGAATTATAAATATCTCGATTTAAAAAAAAAAATCTGGTGTGACTGGCGCACAGCACACAACTTTCTCTTACCTTCGGTAATCGAAAGTTGTGTACTGTGCTTGTCACACCAGATTTTTTGTGTCGACATGTATTTAGTTTCCGACAGTAGGGTACAATTGAATTCAAGGTGTAAAATTTATAAGTATGTGAAAATATTTATATTTTGTTACCATGGCAACCATTTCTCCTATCTTTTCTATGGAGTACAAGAGTAAAGTGGTCTTCAGAAGATTTCAATTACAAAATGAGAATATACATTTTATTGAGAATCTAAAAAATAATTGATTTTTGAATTTTAAAAAAAATCGTTGGAGCAAATTTAGAGAAAATCGAAAAAAACTGAAAAAGTGCATCAGTAAAGTACTAGTACTTTTTGGTCGATTTTGTTCAAAAGCTTCGTGTCACGTCCCATGGGGGTGTCTAACTTAAATATAAAATTTCAACCTCCTAGGTCTTTTCGTTCTTGAGATATCTTGTTCACAGACACACACACAGACAGACACATACACCCACAGACAGACCATGTCGCGAAAACCACTTTTTTGGATTCAGGGGACCTCAAAACGTGAAGATCCATCAAAATCTCGACATCGAATTTTTGACATGAATCCAATACTTTCTCTCTATATATATATTACATATATACATAGGTAAGAGAAAGTAAAAAACGTTCGAAACCATTTGATGTTAAAAATCGAGAAGTTTACCCATTCGACATGGGCGGCGCCACTGATCAAAAGCGCCTGCAAGTTAGGCAAAATCTTTTTAAAGAAGATGCTTTTTTTGCCTATTTAATAGGGATTCAAGATGTTTTAATTTATAATTCAAACTTCTGAATAGAAATCTATAAATTTTTATTTTTACTATATATACTGTATATAATAGCGGAGTCTGTCCGTTCCGTTGGAATTTTGAAATGAAATTTTGCAGGTTTATAGAGGACGTTATGGAGAGTCCAAGAAAACTACTCAGGTTCCTAAATTCTCAAAAGGGGAGCGCAAAAAAATTCTAGAAAATCCAGAATTTGCCCATTGAAAAGCATTGAGTTTTGTCTTGCCCTAATTAAAATCAAAAGCCAATTAAAATTAATTAAATAATTAAATCTCTCAAATAAAAAATAATAAAAAATAGTTATAAATATAATTAATTTTTTTTTTCTTCGCCCCTTGGCTGTGAATGTTGTTGTGTTCTGTGCTTTTCACACCAGTTTTTTCTGCGAAATTTTTTTTTTATAAAATTTAATAAGATTTTTTTTTTTTTTTATTAAATTTTTTAATTAATTAGTGAAAATAATAATTTTTATTTAATTTATTAAATATAATTTTTTAATAATATGTTAATAATTAATAATTAATATGTCTATAATAATTAATTAACAATTAATTTCATTGTTAGAAAAATGGCGGGAAACTCAACGCTCTCTCACTTCCACGAAAAAAAACATTTTTTTAAATACATTTCAAAATATTTACATACAAATGTGGTATATCATTTTAATCAGAAAAATGGCGTGAATTCAAAAACGTAATAAAAAAAAGAGACTTTTAATTATTTATTAAATACGGTAGTAAAGCAAATATCTTTCTTTAATGTTTAATAAATAATTAAACGTCTCTCTGATATCGACCCCAGTGACAAGAATGTAGTTGTCATGATCGTTTAACCAAAAAAAAAAAAAAAAAAAAAAAAAAAATGCCAATTATATATAGCTGTGTAATTTGTTCTTGGGCGCTGAACGCCGCCGCCGGTCACGCACAACTCAACATGAATTATAATTATTATTATTAAATGATTTATTATAATGATATTTTAATTGCTTTTACTGTATCTATAAATTTATTAAAGTTTTGTAAGGGCTTTAAATAAATAGAGTAACTTTTGCCTAAAAGTTTTATTTATTTATTTTTTTATTATGTTCCCTAAAAATGGGATGTTAATTTTTTTTTTTTAATTTTGGAATAACTCAAAAATTATCAAAAAAGTTTGATAAAAATCATTGCTCAAAATAATTACTATTTTTGACAAAAAAAAAAGATTTTGTAACTTGAATAACTTTTATATACTGAATCGGGGGGCGGGACAAGAGACAACAAACACCAAGATCGTTGATGTTAAGTAATGCCTACCTCGGTTGATGAGCGGCCCCGGGGATTCAGCCTGTGTAACGCCCCACTGTAGCCATCGCTATTATAAATATATTCAAACTAACATGTTCTTTCAATACACGACATTGAAACTAACTTTGTTATATTGAGAGAATGAATAGTATACATAGAAAGTATTTTTTTTTTTTTTTTTTTATAAAAATTTATCGTTTCAGTAGATTGATTCAAAAGGAAGGAAATGTAGATAGTGCAGAGAGGGGGATGGATTTGAATTCGTCCGTGTCTGTCCACTTTCACTGTTCGGAAGACCGCCAAGTTGAGTTAATAAAGATTGGTGGGTATGATAATAGGGAGGAGGCGGGGGTGGGGGGGGGAGTCCGGAACCAGCACTAGCCAAACCCTTAACTTATAGATAAGACTCTCTGTCTGTCTGTCTGTTTGTCTGTCCGGTGAGGCACGTAGGCTCTATAAATGGATAGACAATAGGCCGGAACTCACTCTCTCTCTCTCTCTCTCTTTCAACAAGATAGACTCTTCTCTCTGCTCTCAATAGATGATGGCGTTATCATCATCTAAAGACAACTCACTCTCCTCTCTTTCTTTGTTTTTTTTACTTTCTCTTACCTCTATATATATGTTAATATATATAGAGAAAGAAAGTATTGGATTCAGTGGATTCTTACCGAAGGGTAAGAGAAAGTTGTGTGCTGTGCGCCAGTCACACCAGGTTTTTAATATTATATCAATTTATCCCTTTTTGTCTACGGGCTATAATTCCTTTAGAATGGTGATTACGTTATTAGAGATTGTAGTCGCGTTTACAAAAAGGTGTTCTTGAAAAGCTTCTTATGCTGCCTTTTGGGAAGATGGAATAGGTAGTGAAGTGAGACAATTGGTGGAGGCCCCCCCCCCCCGTGTGCCTGCCCTCATTCGTTCGCTTAAAACGTGACCCGAATAATCAACCTTTATATTCAGTTTTTTGATAATAAATCTTTATTCAATAATCCTCTTTCTGTCTATCTGTGTGTGTGTATGTGTGTGAGGAGGAGAGAAAAGGGAATTCAAGAGAAAATGAAGCTTGAAAATTATTATCAATTATTATATATTTGATATATAACACAAATGGGGTTTGACACACCGAATTTCTTCGTCTTTGAAATGATGGAGGTTAACATGGGAATGAATAGAACGCTGGGGTGGGGGAAAGACGGAATTAAATATTACCAAATCTGTATTGGGCACACACAAATGTTGTTTTTTCAACAAAAGCTTCCTAATAATTTCGAATTGATAAAAAAATATGGTGTGACTGGTCGCACAGCACACAACTTTCTCTAATCTTAGGTAATTGAAAGTTGTCTGTTGTCACACCAGATTTTTTGTGTCGACATATGATTTTTTTTTTTAACACTCACACTTTTTTTCTATTCCACACTCGCATTCACACACAGTCTTTTCGGCAACTTAAGCCAGATAAGACTTTATACGATAACCGTTATTTGTAAATATATCTATTGGAGGTCCAGGCTTTCTTATTTAAGCCATTTGGTAGACATATGATTAGTTTCCTACAGTATGGTACATTCGAATTTCAAGGTGTGAAATTTATAATTATCGGAAAATATTTATATTTTGTTACCTCAGCAACCATTTCTCCTATTTTTCCTATGAAGTACAAGAGTAAAGTGGTCTTCAGAAGATTTCAATTTCAAAATGAGAATATATACTGTGATCAAAAAGTAGTAAGACTTTTTAATTTAAATTGCGCGGGTAAAACCAAATCAGTTTTTTTTTTTTAGGTTGGTAGGATTCTAACTGACAAATTTTGAGACCATAGCCTCACTAGTGTTTGTTTTACGCTTGTTTTTGGAAGACTCGAAAATTTCATTCGGTGATTTTTAATATCAATGAAAAAATTAAGCAAAGAAGTTGCATAAAATTATGCTTGAAAAAATTCTATTATTTGGGTTTTATGCGTATTTTGAGTGAGTCCATACGCAAAAAGAGACCAGAATTGTGGGAGGATAACTCCACCGCGATAATGCACCATCTCATAAGGCTCATATTCTTCGAGATTTTTTTCCCCCAATTCTCCTGATTTGACTCCGTCGGACTTCTGGCTGTTTCTCAAACTGAAGCGGCCCCTCCGTGGCTATCGTTTTGACACGATTGACGAGATAAAAGCAGCCTTGTTGAAGGAATTAAAGCCCATCCCGGAAATAGAGTATAAAAATTGTTTCGAAGATTGGAAAAAATGTTGGCATAAGTGTATTATTGTGGAAGGGGATTATTTTGAAGGAGATGAAATAAATTTGGAAAAATCTTAAACAGTTTGTGTTTTATTTAAAAAGTCTTAACTACTTTTTGATCATCTAAACAATAATTGATTTTTGAATTTTAATCAAAATCGTTGGAGGGGAATTTTGAGAAAATCGAAAAAAAAAAATTGAAAAAGTGCATTAGTAAATTACTAGTACTCTTTGGCCGATTTTGTTCAAAAGCCTCGTGTCACGTCCCAAGGGGGTGCCTAACTTAAATATAAAATTTCAACCTCATAGCTGTTTTCGTTCTTCGGATATTTTGTTCACAGACAGACAGACCATGCCGCGAAAACCACTTTTTTTGGATTCAGGGGACCTCAAAACGTGTATCCATCAAAATCTCGACATCGAATTTCTGTCATGAATCCAATACTTTCTACATATATTAACATACATAGAGATTAATGAAATTTGAATTTAAATACAAAGCGTGTAATTTGAAAATATTTTTTCTTTAAAACTATAATACTGTATGTTCATGTTCTCCAAGTTTTTTTGAATTAAAAAGAAGCCTTCGTTTTCTTATTATTATTATTTTTTTTTTTCACCCACCCTCTGTATAGGTGTATTGTACCTATAATATTCCGTTAAAACAAACCCCCCTATGTATTCAGTACACTCTTGCAAAGAGAGAGAGAGACACCACCACTTTAGAGAAAGTTTTGAAAACATCCGGATAGGTTTTAACAACGCTAATCCCCGGGCTTCATCTCTTCCAAACAGCATCTCCCCCTCCCCCTCCCCTCTCCTCTCACCTTCTTCTTTTCTTTCAAGCTTTACTCAATCTCTTTCACTCCTTCCTTCCATGTTATTATTATTATTATTATTATTTCTATTTGAAATAAATAAATAGATTCTCACTTATTTATAATAACGACGTTCTAATTAGCAAAGTACTCAACTCCATTTTTGTTTATTTTTCAAAAAACATTTCATTGTCATTGTTAGAGCCACTGTTAAACATTTTTCTAACTGAAAAATATGAATTACGTTCTTACTCAGTTCAGGGCATAAGGAGAATGATTTTTTTCAACAGAAAATACAAAAAAATGATTTTTAAAATGAAAGAGTGTGGATGCAGTCCAATAATTATATTAAGAAAATTCTTAACTTAATATTATGTGTGGATGTTTTATGTTCTGAAGATGGCTGTTGAGTTGTGCCGAAACAGTTATGCATCTGTCAAGAACTAATAAATTATTAAAAATTTTAATAATTTTTTGATTATATCTACATACCATCCGTTAAACCTGTCCAAGAAATAAACTACTAGTAGAATTTTCTTAATAGAATTTTCTTAAAATGATTTTTGAAAAAAAGTGGAGTTAGACACATTTCTCCTGATGAGATATGTCTATTTGATGGGGGTTTTAAAAAATTGAAAACACTTTCATAAGATCATCAAGATATTGATGAATTGTTGATTGATGAATTGATGATTTATAAACGTGATTGTAACAAAAATAAAATAATAACACATGAATTAATAATTTTTTTGGTATTCTGCCCCACTGTGAGTCTTCTAGATAGTGGAAATAAATTAAGTCTTGACGTTTTAGAGAACGCTATCCACACATTTTAAGGTGGTAATTTTTTTTTTTTTTTTTTTTTTCATTAATTATAAAATAAAACGTAAAAGGCATATAATAGAATGGAAATTATGAAGTAAAAAAATATTAAATTAAAAACAAAATTCATAATATTGAATTTGCGATTTCTTTATAGGTATGCATGTATGTTTTTTATTCATATTTAATAGAGCAATTTCCAACTTTTTTTTTTTCTATGTTTGATTAATTTCCAAACAAAAATTTATTTATTATTTATGCTTTTATTTATTTTAATAATTATTGACAGAGTGAAGCAGGCGGGGGGGGGGGGGGGGGTTCGGTGGTTGGTTTATTCATGAATTGCCCTCCGGTTTGATTTCTCTCTCTCTCTCTTTTTCCCTCGGAAAAAAAAAAGGTTTACATTTTTATTAATGCATGCACTTGCATCCATGAATTGACCGAGTGAGTGAGTGAACACTCATACGTATTGCAAACGAAAAAAGAAGAGAGATGGGGTGGGGGGGTTACGAACAGACCACGGAATGGAGGGGGAGGGGGTGAGGTGAGGGCCCGTTCAAGCCCTGAGGCTCTCGCAAACCAAAATTTAATTATTTCCGGAATTCTGTTCTAATTAACTTTGATTGAACGCTACTCCTGCTATTGCTGTTGCTGCTAGTAGTTGTAGGCTCAAGCCGAAGGGTTTAGCGCCTCCCATTCGTATACACCGTCCGTGCGTGTTCTAGATAAAAATCAATGGTTTTACTAAAAAAAAAAAAAAGAAATAATACCCGCCTATGGCAGACCGTCTAACTAGTCACCACCAAAATGCGATTTCTTAACATATATACAGGTCTATTATCTAAAAACAGACATTAAAATTTAAAATAAACAAATAGGTGTTAAAAATTAATGTAAAAACAATCAGGGTTAAAAAATGCTATTCTCTAAACAAAATTTTAACATCGACGTTAACATGTTCAAAGCTATCAAAATCATAATCTTACTTTTTAAGTTAAGGACGCCATGTTTATTTTAAACACGACGTTAAAATATTAAAAGCACCTCATAGACATGGGTTTAATTTTTAACACGATTTACTAAATGTTAACGCTTTGGCTTCAATGTTTTTGTTTACAGAATAGCTATTTGAGGCAAGGAAGTGATTTTGAATAGCATTTTTTTAACGCTTACATTACTTTTTAACACCCATTTGTTTATTTTGAATTTTAATGTCTGTTTTTAGAGAATAGACCTGTTAGATATGTAAAAATCTGGTGTAACTAGTGGCACAGCTCACAATTACAAATCATATTTAATTCAATTTAAATAAAACAAAGACAAAAATGTCGATATTCAATTTAAGGGACAAATCAACATAATCCTGATTTGTTTTGTTGGATATTATTTTGTATATATAAGAATTTCCAATAAAATAGACAGAGAAAAACCTGAAATGGAAAGATTATTTTAAAATTTTAGAAATTTAGCGTTAATAAATAAAATTTCGACATTTTTGTCTTTGTTTTATTTAAATTGTAATTATTTATTAAAATGATTTGTATTTGTGTTAAATTTAATTAGAAATGTTTAGAATATTTCATATAAAGCTGATTCTCAAAAAAATCGAATTTGATGTCCTTAAAGATTTCTAGAGAGCAGGTTTGTCAAATATTAAATTTTTTTTTATATAAAAACTACTATACTAAATGTACCAATTTTAATATGATATTATTGGCTGTATCTATATGAGTTTATAATTTAAAAAAGGCGAATGGAAAAATAAATGATTAAATATACTTTAAAATTTGTTCTTAAAAAACCCGTCATTCCCTCATTGTTTTAATACTTGAAGTTATACCAAGCCAGTTCTTTTAGAGATTGGCAAATTGCATTGACAACATACACTAAAGCGAATGGTTAAATAAAGGATGTATTGTTGAAACTACTTTGCTCATAAGTTCTTTAAATATTACATTTTTTAACGTCATTTCCTTACCTTGTATTATAAACAGTTAAGCGCTTATTTATTAAATAATTATAGCATATTTGTATAGGTTTCCGGTAGTAATATAGTACAGTAAACGAACATAGAAAAGTAAGTTGTGGTTTATGAGTTTGTGTCAATTTTGTCTAGTTTCGTCATTCCCTCATAAAATTTTTTGATGTTTCAGCAAGTTAAATGTAAAAAAAGACAAGAAGTAGTAAATTAATCGCTGCGGAAGCAAAACTAAAAAAAAAAGTAATTTTTAATTAATATAACTTAAATCAATATGTTTTGTTCGTAACAATTAGATTTAATTGTTATAGTTTTGCTATAAAAAAAATAATTAGTGCATTTCAGACTTTTTAATTGTTGTAGAATCATATTGATTACCTCATTTTCGAATTTGTTTGCCACACTCAAAAAAAGTTGGGGACCACTATAATATTTTAATCAAACAAGACTTGTGCTAAAAAAATGTAACGTTATTTTTGACGTGCAGTGTAATTATATATATCTTTAAATGAATATGAAGAAAAATCTATCTGGCTTGTCTTTCCATATCCATCGTCCATGTAGAGAGAGTTGCAAAAGCGAAAAGTTTTAGCAATTTGTGCCCTACGCGTTCGTGTTGTGTTGTGTTGTGTTGTCTGCAACCCAAAACTCTCAGAGGAATCACCCACCCAAAGAGAGAGAGGCATATTCGCGTTCAGATTTTCAACAAGGTATTAAAGCATTCCCTAGGAGTTGCTTGGAAAATAGAAATGGGCTGATTTATCCTTTATAGTATATTTACAAGGGGGGGATGGGGAAAACGAAGGAAGCATCTCCCACCCTCTTCTTCTTCTTCCTCCTCTTCCTTTACTTGTTTTGTATTAACAACATTTTCTATTAATGGAATTGTTACAAGATCTTGTACAAAGCAGCGGATGATTTTTTTTTCCAGCCATTTAAATATCGTCTCATTTAATTGAAGAAAATTCAAATGAAATTTTAATAAATATTTAAATAAAAGATTTATCTCGCTATTTTAATTGTAATTTTTTACGTGTTTTGTATTTGAACAAAATATCTCAAGAATGAAAAAAGCTAGGAGGATGAAATTTTATATTTAAGTTAAGTACCCACCTGGGACGTGACACGAAGCTTTTGAACAAAATCGACCAAAAAGTACTAATACTTTACTAATGTACTTTTTCAGTTGTTTTTTTTCGATTTTCTCAAAATTAACTCCAACGATTTTTTGATTAAAATTCAAAAATCAATTATTTTTAGAAGTTTATAAATTTTACATTTTGAATTATAATACATCGGCGAGCTCTCGGGCTTGGTGTAGTTGGTAGCGCGTCTGCCTTGTATACCAAAGGTCGAGGGTTCGGATTCCAGGCAGTTCAATGATTTTATTTAAGCCATTTGGGTACAAAATTGCTTAAATAGAAATGAATGGACCCCACTATATATATATTCATAATAACGGTTATAGTAAAGTCTTAAATGGCTTAAGTTGTCGAAAATACTGTGTGAATAAATAATAAATTTATTATGACCCGCTTAGAGTCACCAGTTCTCGGTGGGTAGGTCCAACAAACACAATACAAATTTAAATACAATAACAAATACAACAAAACAAAACAAAACAAAAAAAATAGAAATATACCATGTATACCCATTAACAATCAACATGTTCATGCATTTCCATCGAAAGAAATAAAAAAAAACAATTATCAAAAAATTCACGCAAGCCACGTGTCCAGAAGTAAACGTCGCATTAGCCATCCCGACATTCGCCTTAAGCTGTTAAGGAAAACCTTAACAAGGATGGTATGACCTCTCTACCTAAACTATTCTCTGCGATCAAGAACTAAATAAAAATTTCACACAACTAGCACATTAGGACTTGACAAAATTTATTATAGATTTAATCATAGGGGGCAGAGGACTATAATCCCAATGTGAGTGTAAATGGGAAAAAAGTGTGGTGTTAAAAAAAAAAAAGTGGTGTGTGTACTTATGTACACGCGTTAGAAGTTATACTTCTTTGGAGTATAAAAAAACTTTAAAAAAAATAAAAATGCTGTAATGATCAAAGATAAATATTAAAATCAAACAACAATCAAAAAGGTTTCAAATTAAAGTGACAAGTGACTAGTTCTTTTTCTTTCGATATTAGCTCTTTGTTCATGATTCTTTTGGTCTTCGATCCCGATTCTTTCGGTCTTCCATTCGTTCTTTTTATTTTATTTTCAAACAAAGAGCGCCAGAGAGCGCTGGTGTTCTTTCTATTTTATTTTTTAAACAAAATACATTTTGGTCCCTTTAGATAAAAAAATATTATTAAATTAATAATAAATAAATTTAATTTTTGGATTTGAAAATAACAACACGTTTTGTCAAATATAACTTCATCATATCGTTTGTACAAATTCACTCTCATCAATCTCATCAAAGTGCGCCAAAAGAAGTATAACTTCAAAAAAAAAAAAAAAAAATCGTCGGAAACTAAACATATGTGGACACAAAAAATCTGGCGTGCTTTGGCACAGAATTCAACTTTCGATTCCCGAAGGCAAAAGAAATTTGTGTGCAGTGCGACCAGTCACACCAGATTTTCTAAATTATTATAAAGTAAACTTTTAGTTAATAGAGAGAGAGGAAAAAAAAAAGTAAAAACGGAATTGGTTCTAAATTTAAGAGGGAGCGTGTGAAGAGAACCCCGTAGGACTACTACTGGACCCTCCTCGTCTCTCTCTCTCTCTTATCTCGTTTGGATGTTTACGACGGCCTCTCTCTCTTCTATATACAATACACTTGGGTGTCGTAGGAGAGCCTAAGAAGATGTCATGCATTTTGTATGGGTTGAGTTGACTTTGGCTAATCATACCACCCCCCTCCCCCCTCCTTCCGCATCTCCCCCACTCTCTTAAATTTATGATTTTAATTAAATCACAATTTTCTTTTTCTTTTCGCGGCGCATATTTATAGAGATTAAAAAATAAATGATAAAAATTATTAGGTAAATAAATTTGTTAGTATATAAAATTTTCATTTTAGAGAGTATTTTTATGTTATGTTACTTGAAAATTATTTTTTAATAAGCCTCTAGAGGTTTTGAATAGTTGATATGCTTGTAGAACATAGCACAAGAATAAAATTATACACCACCCGCCTGATTGTGGCGGACTTTCGCTTTTTTTCTTAATCATATGCCACAATATTTCATTCGTCCGACGCACAGTGGTTCCAAATCCCAAAAACGTTATCTCTTTAAAATTCAGTACACAAGAGTTTTTGAGGTCGCTGATTTCGAATTTGATATTATTTTTTTCAAAAAAAAGAAAATATGGCGGAACCAATATGGAGGACTAAAAAAAATAATTCAATTTTAATAAAAATTGGCATTGTCGGGTTCCCTAGGTTGCCGATTCCGAATTTTCAATAAATTAATAAAAAAATAATTTTTTTTTTTTATTAGTTTTTTTTTTCATCTTAGGCCATATTTGCCCTAAATTTTTTTTTTTTTTTTCGTTTATTTGGATTGACTACTAGGTCATACCATTACAAACTAACAAATAGACAAAATATAATAATAATATATACTACAATATAAAGTGAAAAATAGAGCTTAAAAAGTTCATGTTACAATGTGGAATTATAATATAACCAATGTCTATATACTATATTTTAAAAGTAAATTTATCAATAAGATTTTTTTAAAGGTCCATAGTTTCTTAACATTTCTTCCCATTATTTTCTATGATTTTACTTGCCAAATTATCGAGGTTTGGATACTTGCGTAATTCATTTTTAAAAAATTCTTCATCCTCTATAGAGATATTGAACGTTGACAGGGCTACTTCATTTGTAACCACTTTCTTTAAAAAGTTACTTAAGACTGCTTGATGATTATTAGGATCACATATGTTTTCAATGTAGACCGATTGGGAAGTAATTGGAGTAGAAGGGCATATATTACTGGATATATTTTGTTGAACTTCAAAGTGTCGAACTTCTTTTGGTTTGGGACTACGCGGGCGAGTAGGAGCAATTATTTTTTTATGTAATTTGTTTTCTGTTGTTGAAAGAGACTTATTCGTATTAAGTTGTTGTGGAGAAGTATTGAGTTCGATATTAAGTGCAGGTGATGAAACTTTTTTGGCATAAGATCTGTTATCCTTCAATGATAGAAGAGCTTCTTTGAAAGACATCAACTTGTCCGTCATAAGGTTTTTAATTTGTTCTTGTTTAAGATACTCTGGACATTTTGGGTCTGTACCATAGTGTGGGCTTTGGCAATGAATACAGCAAATAGTAGCCTGACACGAATCATTCTTGTGCTCTTCCGCACATCGATTGCAGTGGGGTGGAGAAACGCAAGAAGATTGAAAATGTCCATAAAAAAGACAGTTTCGGCACTGAATAATCTTTTGTTTATAAATATCTACCTTACAGATAACTCCTAAAATTTTTATTTCTTTGGGTATGTTTTGACCTTTAAAAGTAAGTACAACTAAAGGGGTCGGTACACGTATATTTGTTCCATTTTTATCCATTTTATAAATCCTTTTAGCTTTAACAACCTGCTGTTCTGAGACCATATACTCTACAATTTCTTCGTCAGATAAGCAATAATCCACATCTCTAATAATCCCTTGCCTATATATTAAAAAATGAGGAATATAGCAGACCAAGTTATTGTCTTTCCAAAGAGATAAATCTTTTAACTTATTTGCGGACATATAATTATTTATCTCAATTTTGACTGAAAACCTATCTATTTTTCTAATGGCTAAAATATTATTATAAATATCCAACAGATTATTTCTCACTAGTTTACCAATTGACATTGGGTGAATTCTATTGTTATTTTTAATTACATTCTCAATAAATAGATAAAATGGACCATGATCAGTTCTTTCATAATAATTATTTATACAAGATACATAGTATCTTGGCCGGGATTTAGTATCCGGTTGGGACTCACCCGGTATATTTTGCAGGTACAGCTGAGGATGGTGTTGTCTGAAGAATGTTTAGGTTCTTATTGTGTTGCTTTACATTTGATTGAAGTTGACTATATTCTTGGAAGTCTTGCGATTTTCTTTTTAATGAAGGAGCATCCATCGGAACATCGTTCGGGAAGTTTAATGAAAAATATGATTGTGTAGTGAGGTTATAGGTATTTTCAGCCATGGGTTGCATGCAACCCAGGCACTTTTAAATGTAATATTTTCACTGGGTTGATAAATAAAGTCCAATAGAGAGAAATGAAACACTAATTTTTACAAATCACCTTGGACTATTATTAATTTTTTAAATTATTATCGTAGAAATTAAGGTATATTTATTTATAATCACGGCCTTCTCGTGTCTTCTTGCCCTAAATGATACATATTGTTTAATACGACACATTTGTGGGGGTCCAGGCACATTTATTTATGTCAAAATAATTTAATTACAATTTTTTATTGAATATTTTTAATCTTCGAAGAGATGAAGTGGCTGTTATATTTGACAATAATGCTCCTTTATCCCCTTATTTTTAATCTTCTTCTTTCCTCGCTTTAATCCCGGGATTCGGAGTCGGGGCACTTGACGCTTTCCCCCAACCCTATCTATTTTTACCACCGGAAGAAATGGGACAGTTCGGCCCGTCGCACGGCCTGACACCTCTTGAAAAGAGGAAGGAAGAGACAGACATTTAAAGAACTCAAGGAGTTCCCAGCTCGGGTAGCTCGTGGTCGCTATCCAAGTACCCACAAGGTGTGGGCCCCTGAGCAAATTGAATATTTTTAATACGGATAACATATAACATTAGTTTAAATAATATTAATATTCTTCATCAGGTGAAAGTTCAAATTAAAAAAAAAAAAAAATGTGCAAGTGGGGCAGCTAATTTTTTAAAATTATTAATGAAAAGGGATTAAAAAAAGACAGAAAAAGTTGTTTGAGAGTGGGGGGATGTCGTGGGACTTTTTACTTTTTGACTTTTGCATTTTTTCGGCTTGAAATTAATGCGAGCTCTCGATTGTTGACTTCAATGGTCAGATTCAAATAGATTTTGAGAGCCAGATATGTGCATATGTCTCTCAAAAACGGTCGTTTATAATAGTCAAAATACTAATAAAACTATTTAGGGGCTTAAAAGTCTTTATTTTTGGACTTTTGGCCAACTTTTTCGGGATCTGGAGCCACTGTGCGACGGCTCTGCCAAAATTTCTTTTTTTTTTAATTTATCCTTTCGGCTACTGGTGGTTATTGTTTACATATATTTCATATTACATATACCGATGGCACAACAAAAACGTCATCAAAGAAAAAACACCAGTACACTCAATGGTCGACAAAAATGAACTTCAATTGAATTTTTTAATCCATGAGAAGCTATTGTATCCTCTCGGACCATAGAATCACGGACACTAACTTTATTAAATATTATAAAAAAAATTTTTCTAGAATCAAATATCTTTCTTTATACTTGTAAAAGAAAAAAAGTTCATTATTTTCGACCAGTGAAGGTGTTTTTAAAGTGGAACTTTTATTTGATGGCCTCAAATTTTTTCGCTCTTCTATCAGCATGTCGCGTTACAAGCCGTGACGACAAAAAGGAAATTTGAAATTTAATACTGTATATGACGAATTATAAAAAAATAATTGTGAGATTTAATTATTCAATTTTAAATTGAAAAAATGTAATTTTTAAAATAATTTAAAATGATTCAAACTTCAATTACTCAATAAATATTGTTCTCAGTTTTTATGCGTAATTCATTTCCCATTTTCCAATTATTAAGTTAAGATTAAAAATGCGATTTTAATACCCTTAATTGAATAATTTCCTGAAAATTTTCAGTTAAACGCCTACGAACCGAAAAAAAGTTTCACTTGCATCGTGGTTTCTTAAAACCACACAATGATTTTTCTTTGATGACGTTTTTCTTTATAATTTCGTTAATAATTAACAGATTTTTATGAATGAATGATTTTTAGAAAGCCAAAGAACTATAGAATATCGTAAATATATGTTTTTTGCATTCAGGGATATCTAAAATTGTATTAGGGGTGACCAACAAAAACAAAAGAGATCTTAAAAATTTCGATTTTTCTAAACTTTAAGCCGTTTGCGGCACGTCTAAATGACCTCCGATTGGGATGAAACTTAAAATTTATATGTATTCTATCTATCTGCATAATTTGACATGGTGCCGCGTTAAAAATAATTTGAACATTCTAAATAAAAGCCGTTTTAGAGCCCATTTTCGACTAAAATCTATTTTTCTCTATATCTCTAAAACTGTGCCTGATAGGACAAAACTGAAATGATATTTGAATTCAGCATGAAAAATACTTCTAGAATTTCATATCTTTATTCTTGTGAAAGAAAAAAAAGTTCATTTTTGTCGACTAGTGTAATTAATTGAATATACTGTATGTTCAAAGTAAGAATTCATTCACCTTTTAATGAAGCAACAAACTACAAAATGGATTAATAAAGCAATGGCGGAATACATATGAGGGACAGGAGAGGGCTTCCTCCTTCTTCTCGACCTATTTATAATTAAATTAGTGATCTAATTAGATGACCACAAGGTCTGACGACCACTTGACAATAACCAAGAAAGAGGGAGGTCTATTTGTGTTTAAACAAAGGCATTCCAAACTCAAGAGAGACAGAAAATTGATAATGTATTTATTAATACTTGGCAAACTTTAAAATGTGGTGTGACTCACCGCACAGCACACAACTTTCTCTTACCTGTGCTTGGCACGCCAGATTTTTTGTGTCGAGATATATTTAGTTTCCAGCATTAGCACCTTAGTTGTTGACTGCTTGAAATAAACTTTATTTTTCAAAATTTTAACCTCATATACACAATAGAGAAATAATTCCTAAATAAATACAAATTTTCATTAAAATTTTTAAAATGTGTGAAAAGTCGAGTCCGACCGAAACCGAAACCGAATTTCGGCTTGAATCTTACACTGTAAAAAAAAAAAATTTAATTTTATTACGTTATAGTACGAGTATATTAAATTTACAAATGTTCCTTGTAAATGATAACTAACATTCATTTGTATACTAAACATACAAATCTATGCATTGAAAAAAGTTTTACAACAAAAAAAAACATTTTAAAATTACAGTTCTCTTCGAAAATTAGAGTAAATATTGTAATTTTACAACACGGTTTCTAGTTTTACAATATGTGATTAATAATAACAATAAATTCATTTGTAAATTTAAAAAAAATTAAAGATTATTGGGACAGATTGTTTTTTTGTATTTGCTTGATAACAAAAAAATTAATTACGATAATTTTTTAATAAGTCATTAAACAAATTATAGCTCGATGTCCCAATAATCTCTTATGAATTTAATTCATTAAAAAAAAAAAACCGCATTGAAAAATTCCTTATAATAGTCTAGTTTTTTTAAAAGTACGTTTAGACGTCGCTCCTGAACCCCCTTAATCTTTGTCATCTCTCTTTAAAAACAAATGAACCTTGACCTAGTCACTACTAGAAAACTTTTTTTTATATATATATATATATAAATTCTATAAAAAATTAATTAAATATTCTTTAGAAAGAGAAAAAGAAAGTTTAGTTTGACATAATAAAGTTTTTTTTTTTTTTTTTTTAACTCAATCCCTTCTCTGAACTTTTTTTTTTATTATTGTATTGGAATTTTGTTGTTTCAAATTTAAAAAGTTAAAAAAAAATCTGGTGTGACTGGTCGCACAGCACACAACTTCCTCTTACCTTTGGTAATTGAAAGTTGTTTTCTGAGCTTTTCACACCAGATTTTTTTGTTAGTTTCCGCCAATATATAAGATGTAAAATTTATAAACATGAGAAATTTATTTTGTTAACATGGCTCTCCTATCAACTACAAGAGTAAAGTGTGCTCCAAACAATTTCAAAGGCGAAATGAGAATATACATTTTAAAGAGAATCTAAAAAATAATTTATTTATGAATTTTAATCAAAATCTTCGGAACGAATTTTGAGAAAATCGAAAAAAAACTAAAAAGTGCATTAGTAAAGTACTAGTACTTTTAGGCCGATTTTGTTCAAAAGCTTCGTGTTACGTGCCAGTGAGTTATCTAACTTAAATATAAAATTTCAACCTTCTAGCTCTTTACGTTCTTGAGTCATTTTTTTTTATATACATATGTAGGTAAGAGAAAGTAATATGTCACCTCTCTGTTTAACATATTTTGAATTTTTTTTTTTTTTTTTTTTTAGCAACCCTCTTCACTTTTTCTGGGCCACACCACTAACCTTTTTATTTCCCCCTCTCTTTCTCTCTTTCTCATGACTGACTGACAGGTTGTTATCCCCGGCCAGCGTAAAAAAAAACACACTTGTTGAATCTCACCGGAAGGGTGACTCTCATTGAATTGTAGGGGGGATTGTAGTATCTATTGCATAGGCCTATATACACACACACTCTGTTTATATTTAACGATAGGGTTTCAAAAAAAAAAGAAAATCTTCTCTCTCTTGAAAAGAATATACAATGTTTGAAGTTAATGTTAAAATCTTCTATAAGTCACTTAAGGTTGTTCGGATAGTACCCCGTAAGTCATAATCGAATCTAAATTTGTTTTTTAATAAAATAAAAGCAAACGTGTAGCCATGGGCTTGGTATAGGGGTTAGCGTGCTAATCTCGTATACCATAAGTCGCGGGTTCGGACCCCTGGTAGTCCGATGATTTTATCTAACCATTTGGATGCCAAATGGCTTAAATAAGAACGCCTGTACCCCCAATATGTGTATTAATCAATAACGGATATCGTCAAAGTCTTATATGGCCTGAGTTGACGAAAAGACTGTGTGAATGTGTGTGTGAGTGTGAATAAGAAAAAAGTGTGTTAAAAAAAAAAAAAAAATTTAATATGAATATTATTTAAATAGACGGAAAGCCCACCGAGCTGCCCCCGCTGGAACCGCTTTCTCGCCTTAGGCGAGCAATTCCCGCCTACGGTAGATAAAAGGATAAAGCCAAGACATGGGCGACGCGAACACTTTTCGCCGAGAGAAGTTTACATAGATTCAAAGGACGGGCACACTTGAGACGGACCGTCGGACCGTCGACGCCCGAATGCTCGAAAGGGCATTCAAGCGTCAAGTGACGCGTCGCGTCGCCCAAGGTGCGCAGTTGGCAGTCAGGCGTCAAATCTATCGTCTTCGTGTGGTTCGTGGATTCTCGATAATGATCGGAGCCCTTATTCCACGTGCCGATAAGATTATAGGCATATAAATAGGGCTATATCATTTAATAAATAATTAAAAACAATTTTTTCGGCATTTAGACCCCGTCCCTATTTATTTCTATTGATTGATATCCAATTCAATTGATAATAAAAAACAATGATTGATATTCAAAAACACATACTATAGCAATTGTACAGGGTGGGCAAAAAAGGATCTATTTGTGTGTTTTTTTTAATAAAAAAACATTCACACTTTTCTCATTCAACTCACACACACATTACATATTTGGACACCAAATGGTTAATTAAGAGTGTGAACCCCAAATAGATATATTAACAAATAATGAGTTTAGTCTTATATGGCCTGAGTTGCCCAGAAGACGTGTGTATGTGTGTGTGAATGGGAACAAAAGTGCGAGTGTTAAAAAAAACAAAAAAAAAATTGTATAAATCAAAAAAATTTTAAAAAGTAAAAATTTGTTCCCTCTAATAGGGATGCTACAATGACCAGACCTTCCTCTAGGGATGACATTTTGTTAATAGTTTTGAATTTTCATATACAATCCGTCTTTGCGAAGAAAAACGTCGCCAAGTGTGGAGTCACAAAAGTGTCGTTCGGGGGTAGTGGAGTCTAAATGTGCTCTAGGCATAAGGTGTGGCCTCGCCAAAGCCTCGGATATTGTGTTTATTAAAGCTTTTGTGGTTTGAAATATTATTATTAGAGGAATTTTTAATCATAGACCACATGGTTGTATTAAATATTTATTCAAAATATATAAATACTGTACAACGTTTCGACTCCTTATTCTGCAGCCGTTATCAAGTACTGTGCACTTATTCCGACATAAGTGAGAAACGTTGTACAGTATTTATATATTTTTAATAAATACTTAATACAAAAATTCCTTCTATTTCTAAAAACTTCCCCCTCTCCTCCCACTTTTCTGCGCTGGAACGCATTTTTGTTACGTTACATTTTCTCCCAATTCACCTTGTGTAAGCCGCGTTAAAGAACTTTGCAAAAAAAAAATGTAAGTGAAAGCGTGAAACGCGGTTTTATGCAATGTTGCCGCACTGGTCTGAGTCACATGGCTTATTTTTAAATATGACGGACTGATATTTTCGTGAAATATGAAAAAGTTTATATACTAAAAGAACATTCATAAAACAATTTATTAAAAGTTTCATAAACGGATTTATGAAAAATTTCATACTGATCTAGTTTCCCTTAAGAGGTTTGACCTCGAGCTCTTGGTTTCTTACCTTCAGATGTAAGACGTCTATACCTTCTCGACTACTTACTTTGTTACGAATATCATTCTTTTTAAGCTACTTAAATTTGATTCATATTTTATTTTATTTTTTTTATTTAATAAACTACAGTAGTTTATGAATTTGATTTCACAAACTGGATATATTAAAATTCAAGTTCGACAGTATATGAAAAATGAATGAAATTTTTTTTTTTTACAATGTATTATAGTTTCTTTGTATGACTAGGTGGTTTGGTGTAAGTCGCAAAATTACCTCCATGGCCGCTGTTGGGGCATGTTCTCATTGCTCCAGTCATACAGATGCATCTGATTATTTTATTAATTTCCTTCTATAAAATCTAATTTACAAAGTTCAGGTGGATATAATTCATTATTTTTTTTTTCTTTTCTTCCAAATGCATATGAAGGAATCGGTATGACGTAAATTTAAATGAATATGGAGAAATGGGAATGGGAAAGCAAGCAGAAAGAGAGGACTTACTGTACGTATATACAATATAAATAACCCTGTCAGAATCATTCTTTCTTTTTTTTTTTTTTCTCCGCCTTCTCCTCGACACTGTTAATTATTTTTGCACGATAGCAAACTCTCTCTCTCTTCTCTCTCGCACTCATTTTCCATCTTCTTTTACTATTAAACTTTTTGGTCAACATTTTAATATTTAATATACAAATATAATTACAAGAGAGGGTGGGAAATGTTTTATTAAAAAGGGATGAATGGATTTGAAATTAGATCTTTTTTTCTCGCTCTCTACCTCTCTTGGAGGAAAAAAGTTAATTAATAATTATTTATTAAATTAATAAATAAATTATACTATTTTGCATATCTCTCTCTGAGAGAAATAAATAGAGAGAAAATCCAATATTCTAAATTTAATTTAAATTTAAATTTATTTAAATCATGCTGGTCTTGATTTACTTTTACAACTCAAAGTATATGGGGTACTGTAGGTTCTTTGAATGGCATTTGGAATGAAATTTCGTCTAGATTTAAAAAATACCGCGTTTTTTTATCTTATTTAAATAAAACTTTTACTCTTTTTTACTTTCTCTTAACTATGTATATATGTAGAGAAAGAGATCCATGTCAAAAATTCGATGTCGAGATTTTTATGGATCTTCACGTTTTGAGGTCCACTGAATCAAAAAAAGTGGTTTTCGCGACATGGTCTGTCTGTTTGTCTGTCTGTTTGTGTGTGTGAATCCAATTTAAAGCATGAAGAAATTGAGCTAGAAGTTTGAAATTTTATATTTAACTTAGACACCCCTGGAGCGTAAAAATAAGCTTTTAAACAAAATCGGCCAAAAAGTACTAGTACTTTACTTATGCACTTTTTCAGTTTTTTTTGATTTTCTCAAAATTCGCTCTAACGATTTTGATTAAAATTCTTATATCAATAATTTTTTACATGCTCTTTAAAATGTATATTCTTATTTTGCCATTGAAATCTTCTGAAGACCACATTACTCTTGTACTCCATAGAAAAGATAGGAGAAATGGTTCCTATAGTTACAAAATATAAATTGAAGACGAAATAAAACAAGACTTATTTTCTCCCCGAATTATTTTATTTTTCTCTGTCGACGTTTCGGAGACTAAACGTCACCCATCTTCAGGACCTATATTACAAGCAATACATATAATCAGAATTTTTTTTTTATAATACACATCAATCACTATCAACAGACAGAAAGGTATTATAAAACTAATTACAAAGGTGTTAAACAATTTTTAGCTCTGCCTCCTTCAGTTGTTTAGGTAAGTTAGAATGTTAGTATATTTTATACTATACAAATCCCTCTGCGTGTACATATCCGGGAGTTAATTAACTCAGGATATGTGCACGTAGAGGAATTTGTATAGTATAAAATATACTAACATTCTAACTTATCTAACAACTGAAGGAGGAAGAGCTAAGAATTTTTGGACACCTTTGTCCTGAAGATGGGTGACCGAAACGCCGACAGAGGAAAATTAAATGCCGCTTCCTCCACATTGTCTTTGAAAGTATAAATATTTTTTATTAAATTTACATCTTGAATTCTAATGTACCGTAGGCCTACTGTCGGAAAGTAAATCTATGTCGACACAAAAAAAAAAAATCTGGTGTGACAAGCACAGTTAAAAACTTTTGAATTTCGAAAGTAAGAGAAAGTTGTGTACTGTGCGACAAATCCGTACTCGTTGGTGCAGTACATTGCTTTTGATGTTTTCGAGCCACTTTTAAATATTTAATAAATTTTTTTCTATATATTTATAGGTAAAAGAAAGTAAACATTTGGGTGTATTAACTAATACCGGGTGACGTTCCACACGGTTATAATTTACCATCCATGATTGAATTAGCCATCTCATTTTCTCATTTATATCACAGTTTTAATAAACCGAAAGAGAGAGAGAGAGAGAGAAAAAAATTAGTATTGTAGTCAAGATCGGAAATGAAGAGGTCCTTAGTAGAGGGGTTGATTCTCTCTCTCTCTCTCTCTTAAGAGAGAAAAGGGATTCAGTTGTCACATTCACTCAAATGTATTTAGTTATTTTAGACAATATGCTTTTGGGAGAATTTTCGAGGTTTGAAAAGCAGCAACAGGAGTGAGAGAGAGAGAGAGAGAGAACCTTTGCCCCCTCACATGGAATGTCCACTCTCTCTGCTCCTTATTTCAATTTCGTTGCTGGTATCTCACCAACCCGAAGAGAGGGGCCTCTCTCTCTCTCTATTCACAACACTTTTGCCTTTTGTCCTTTTAGCCCCGAGTTTTGAGAGAAGGTTCTCTCTCTCTCTCTCTGTTGTTTTAGTGAATAGAGAACGAACGCCCTACTACGACGACGACGACGACGACGACGCCCTTGCATGACCATCGTCGTCAGCGTCGCGGTCTCGCCTCTATTCTCTCTCTCTCTCTCTCTCAACTTTAATCACTAAATACACACACACACACACATGGATCAACAATAACGTTTCCCAAACAAAGCGACACTCTATTCAAAAGCGACCAAGAAGAGAGTTGAAGAAGAAAAAAATTTTTTTTTTCTTCATTTAATTAATGTTTTCAGCCGTTCAAAAGGCAAAAAGGGTCACTAATATACATGTCCCTAAAACAAGTTGGGGAATTTGTCACTAAAAAAAAATAAATCTTTTTTTTTTAACAATAAGATCAGTTATGTAGATGATGTAAATTTTGATTTGAAATATTTTTTTCCAAATGTTCCTCAAAAAAAAAAAATAAAAAAATAAAAAAAAAAATAAGGAAAGAATGTACAGTAGTAAATTTCAAATGGGGCGCTTTCACTGTGGATTTTCTTGATATTAAACATTTTATTTGCTGTCTGATAGTTATGAGTAGAGCCCGGATTTTTATGCAGCAAAAACCGCTAAATATGCCATATAATATGCAGTAAATGTATTAAAATATGCAGCCAAATATGCAATATATTTATGGCAAAAATATTAAGTAAATGGCTTCAAATTAAAGGTAAATCATGATTTCTACTGATGTAAAACTAATGGTGGTTTATTTTTGGAAGGAAATGATGATAAAAAAAAAATTCGTCTCGCAATAAAAACTAAATTTAATTAAAAAAAAAAAAAAAAAAACATAGGGAGCAATCCATTGCGATATTTTTGAATCAAACGAGGACCCCTGTTTTGGCATTTTTTTTCTTTAATTAATTTGACTTCGAACTATGGAACACAACTGACTTGATATTCATCCAACGAAAATTCTAGAAAAACTAAATTTATTTCTTAAAAGATATAAAGAATAAAAAATTATTTATTTTTTACAATGTAGTAAAATGATTTAAATTTTTATTTTTTTTTTTTGTTTTTAGGAAAAAAAAATTAAAAAATTAAAATAAAATGAAACTTTCCCTGAAAAAAATTTAAAATATCCAAAAAGTTTTAAATATGCAACTTTATGCAATATTGACCAAATATGCAAAAATATGCAATATAGAATTTGAACCCTAGCTCCAAGGGGGCATGATTCGGATAGAAAATTGGTTTTCAATGACGTACCTATTAGCAAATAGAATATGCAATTGCATAGGAATCCGGGCTCTAGTTATGAGACATATTTCTTTCGATTTGAAATAAAAAAAAAAAAAAAAATAGATGTGAATCGATGTGGCACATGACCCTATAATCGTAAAAAGTCACGTGACCTGAGAGATGTTTATTATGGTGACGTAACTCGTGGCGCGTCAAAATATACAACTGTCAAAAAAATGAGAGGTTAATTCTCCATATTTAAGAAAGCCACATTTGTTTACATTCTGATGAATGTAGACAAAAAAATGTAAACAAAGGGATAAAATTAAAAAATTTTAAATATCTAAAAAAACCAGAAGTGCTAGTGCAAAACGTATTTTTCCCTGGACCAGTTTTTTTTATGCTGAATACGTATATGTAATTATTATTTTTGTACGAACTTTAGTTCAGGCTGTAATTTTTATGCGTACGGACAGACGGACGTACACCGGAATCTCTGCATAAGCTTTCTCCCTTAGTACTACGTACAGTGAGAGCTAAAAATTGTTTTTTTTTTTTTAAATACCTATTCTAATCTATCTTCATGATACTGTAATTTATTAAACATTTAATATGAATTATTCTTTACATTTATAAGTAAATTTAATACAAATCCTTATCATTTTAATAAATAATTAAAATTTAATATAACAAAGACAAAAATGTCGAAATTTTATTTATTTTTAAAATTTTAAAATTAATCACTACTTTCTTAAGTTAATAATTTAATTACCTAAAATAATAAATGAATGACTTTTGACTCAAGTATTCCTTTGCATAATATAGATTTTTGTAGCATTCGTATTTGGCAGCTGATTATGTTAATCTTGTAGTGTTCAGTTGTATTTTATTTATAATATTACAATGAGTAATGTAAATTAGTTTAGACACAATGGGCGATTTGCGAAAAAATATATCGTAAATTGAAAAAAATTGAAAGTGAATTATTTTATGCGACGTTGCCGGACTGGTCTGAGTCACGTGACTTACTTTTGTTTTTTTAAATGACTGTCATTTTCGAGAATTATTTCACTTTCATGTTAAAATATCTTTAAAAGATTTTGGCAGAAACTTTTGATTTTATGTTTAACGTATTCCTTGGAAGTGAAGTTTTTTGTTTTTGTATCTATTGCAGAGGTGGCTACATAATTCGATATGTGTGCGTTTCGTCGACATTCCCCATAGACTACATGTTAAATTTCAATTTTTTAATAATTAATTACACGATAACCCTGCGTCAGATCTGCTTTAAAATTAGGCAAAATGTTACGTTATTTTTGATCAGAAATATAATTCAAATGACAATAAATAATCATCCCGCTTTTCTTTTAAGGGGATATCTCTATTTCACCAACCAAAGAATTGAATTTGTATTTATTATCACCTACTCTATACTGTAATTAAATTGAATTTTATATCATTCATTGAAAAACAAAGAAATAAAAGGGTGGACAACAACAACAATGATGAGCTCAAGGGATAGACAATTGTCGCTTGTAATTCTCGCCGCTAATGATCAGATTGCATGTCTGTCGTTTGGCTGGACACCCTCTATAAACACAACAACAACAACAACAACGAAACACCTCATCTACAATTCAAAGAGAGAGAGAGAGAGATCTGGGGATTTTATTTTCTATATTTTAATAAAAAAAAATCTGGTGTGACTGGTCGCAGAGCACTAAACTTTCTCTTATCCATATACAAAACAATACAATAATTTCCGTTAATTAAAAAAAACAATACAATATTAGCAATAGCATTCACAAATTATACTTTTTATTTATTTTTTATTTATTTGACTTCCACCCCCTCCCTTCTCGGGTTTGGGGCTCTATATACAATTTTAATTTTTTTGTTTTTCTTTACAAAATCTCTTTACGATTATAGTAATTTAAAAGAAATATATTTTTTTCTTTTTACCGTCTATTCTTCTCTCCCATTCCTGCCAGACCACCACCATTTCTTCCTGTATATTGTCCTTCAATCTGCACTGCCATTCCTCATTCCCCACAACACTTCTACTTCTTCTTCTCCTACCCAGAACGTCTCCTGACCCGTTCTCAAATACTGCTCTGCACTCCATTACATGTTTTCCCACTTCTTCCTTTTTCTACTACCTCCGAATCCCACTCCCATCTTCATTCTCGCCCATAACTCCCTCTATCTGTTTGACCACCTCCCGTCCAACAAATACTTCTCAATTCCTATACTTTGTTGTGCCCAAAAGTGGTTTGAGCACTAGTCGAGTTGTTGTATTGCCGAAGGGGGTGTGAGGGAACTTTTGAGGGTAAATAATAAGCTTGGATATTTTTGATTGGTTTTATTAACAAAGATAATAAATAACAAGGTGAGATGGGAAGATGTGGAGTGAAGTGAAGAGGGGGTGAATTATTAGGGAGAAGGAAGTGAAGAAATGGATATCCCAAAGCCGGGTCGAATGTGAGAGTAGAATGAAACTTTGATAAATTTGGTAAGAATGGCAACCGGGCCCCCGTTTGACGTGGATTCAAACTGGCAGAGTTTTGGTGTAGGAATTCGTCTCCGCTCCGAACATAGGACATTATATAGTCCGTTCAGGGGGGAGAGGTGTGTGCCTGAGGTATTCCTTTTGACTTATTTGGTGTTTGAAATACATGACGTTTCTCGTGCAAGAATGCTTATTTTAGCATTTATGGTTAAAAGGAGATTGAACTAAGCAATTGCGCTGACTTTTGTTTGTCACTAATGATAGTGATGAGTGGAGTCTTTTTGGGTATTTGGGCTTTCCAATATTCGGGTACCCATGTTATTTCGACTCTCATCTCTAATCTCAGATTATTACAACTTGTTTTAATTTTTTTGTAATATTGGCAATACGACGACTTATCTATTCTCGCCCAATTTCTCTGTAGCTATTGCTCGATCTTCTTTTGTCCTGCCTTTTCTAACTCTCTCGCTATGTTTTCCCTATCTCTATTTTGCTGTATCATTTTATTTATTCCCGGACTACCGACTTCCTCCATTGCTTTCATCATTTCCTTTCCCCAGCTGGATGGGTTTTTGTTTAGGATGTTCCTTGCACATTCTCGAAGACACATCTTTGGCCATCGATCATCTTCCATAGACATTATCCTTAAAACTTTCCTTGCCATAGTTAGGAAATTTCTCACCACCACACTCAAAACTCCTGTTTCCATCCGCCACATATAGCTAGGTGAGTTCGTAGCTATTCCCAAAATTCCTTTCACATATCTTCCCAAGATCCGCTCCACAAATTATACAGTCTTATCCATAAAATACAAAAACTGTACAATACAAGCAACAGCATTCGAAAACAATACTTCGCTCAAGGACCCACATCTTGTGGGTACGTGGATGGCGAACGACCACGAGCTGCTCGAGCTGGGACAGGCAGTTCTTTGTATGTCTGTCTCTTCCTTCCTCTTTTCAACAGGCGTCAGACCTTGCGATGGGCCGGCCTACTCTATTTCTTCCAGTTGCAAAAACGGGCTAGAGGGTAAAAGTGAGGTCCGCCGACCCCGCATCGCGGGAATAATGCGAGGACAGAAGAAGAAGAAGAAATTCTAAAACAATACTATAAGATTATGAGTGAAGAGTTAAAATTGGCTCTGAAGACCGCAGTTCATTGTGCCGAAACAAGTGGAAACTTGCGCAAACTTGTCAGCCAGATGTCCAAGATGATGCTCTGAAATATAAAAAAATTTTTAAGAAATTCGTTTTATTTATATCCTCAATTAACATCTGTGAATTGACCAAGAAAAAAACTACTGACTTTTAAATTAATTTAATTATATACTGGTCTACATTAAAAACTTTAAACAATACTTAGGTAGATTTGGTTAGGTTGAAGTGGCCGTACCCAGAGAGGGAACACACTTAGGCCATTTAGGCCCTTTGTGATACCACCACCCCCTTTCCTACCCTAAGAGGAGACTTCGGCAGGATGTTTGAATTATTTGCGACAAGCTGGATTCGAACCCGAGCCGTGTTGAGACTTCAAACTCCGTATTCTTCAGCTTAGCCATTGCCTCCTCTAATACTATAGTACCTGTAGCTCGTTTAATAGTATAAAATATTACATATATAGGCAAGAGAAAGTAAATAATACTACATAACTGATCTTTTCAAATCTTCAATTAATTAAAAGAAATTTCTCTTTCCCTACGTACTTATTAGCATCTTGAAAAAAAAAAAGCGCGTGTTTATGAAGGGATTTATTTTTTTGAAAACACTCATGGCAATACACACACACACACATATATATAAGGTTAATTTTTTAATTGGAGTCAAGAAGCGTGGTCCAGTGGCAGCTGCCTTACGAGGAGGAGGAGGCAGACTCTCAACGCTTAACTCAGGCTTGAATTTCCCTTCCGTCTGGCTAATAAAGAACCAAGCACCGTCGTTCAGACGGAAATCCGGGGAGCCGCTTTTTTTTTTTTTAACCCTTGGGTTAATGAGCTCCTTGAACCCCCGACGCACATACACAACATGCCCCAAACACTATTCTCATAATGCTAAGAAGTTAATTAAAAAATAGTAGAATGAGAATAATAAATAAATAAAAGTTTTTCTCTTAATAATTTCCGAATGGTAGATTTAATTATTAATCTACTAGCAGTTAAGCCCGCTTTCGGTCAGGACCTCGCCTTAATCAAGTCAATTTTTGGGTCAAATCGTTCCAGGCAATTAATAATATCTGGCTTATTAAAAAATTAACACTCATCTTAAGGAGGGTGTATATATATATAGTGGGAGGGTGACCGTCTGTCTGTCTTTTTTCAATCAGAGTCACATCCCTTGTAAGTAAAAAAAAATAATAAAAATTTAATTATATAACAATTTTTATTATTTTTCATTTGAGAGATTTAATTATTTTAATTAATTAATTGTTCATGTGGGTTTAATTTTCAATAAGGCAAGACAAAGCTCAATGCTTTCTATTGTAATAGCCAAATTCATTTTCTGAAATTTTTTGTGCCTCCCCTTTTAAGAATTTGGGGACCCGAATATTTTTCCTGGAATCTTCATAACGTACTCTATAAGACTGCAAAATTTCGTTTCAAAATCAGGAGACAGACAGGCGAACAGACGAACATTCCGCCATTATATACTGTATATAAATAATTTCGAATTGAGCTGGATTCAAGGGCGGATACAGAGGGGGGGGGGGGGTAAGGGAGTACCCCCCTGAGATTTGAAAAAAATACTTTTTTTCCAAAAAAAATGTATTTTTAATGTAAAATTTTAAAAATTAATACTTAAAAATTTGATTTGTATTTATATTCTGGCAAACAAGTACAGAATACGCCTTTAAATTACCGAAATTAAGAAAAAAATATGTGCTGTGAGACCAGTCACTCCAGATTACCCCCCCCTCCGAGAAACACCTCTGGATCCGCCACCACTGGCTGGATTTGTCCTTTTTATTTACTTTCTCTTACCCTATATATGAAGTATATAAAGAGAAAGTATTGCGATCATGTCAAAAATTCGATGTAGAGATTTTAATGGATATACATGTTTTGAAGTCCCCTGAATTCGCGACAAGGTCTGTGTGTGTGTGTGTGTGGTGTGTCTGTGAACAAAATATCTCAGGAACTAAAAGAGCTACGAGGTTGAAATTTTATATTTAAGTTAGGCACCCTCCCAAGAGGATGAAAATAAGCTTTTGAACAAAATCGGTCAAAAAGTACTAGTACTTTACTGATGTACTTTTTCAGTTTTTTTCGATTTATCTCAAAATTCGCTTCAACAATTTTGTTTAAAATTCATAAATGAACTATTTTTTAGATGCTCTTTAAAAAGTATATCAGTTAAATTTTTTTTCGTGGAAATCGTTTGAAGTACACTTTACTGTGTGGAAGCATTCGTAGCTCAGCTCCATCTATGAATCATCGCGTGGTCAAGTTTGGAACTAAAGTGCGAAGAGTAATTAAATATATCTCGACACAAAAAATCTGTTGTGAGTAGCACGGTGCACAATTTTCTCTTACCGAAGGGTAAGAGAAAGTTGTGTGCTATGGGCCAGTCACACCAGATTTTTTTGCATCAGAATTGGTTTAGTGCCTTATAAGTCTCGCTTCTTCTCTTAGAGGTCATATTTTCACTTCCAGTTAAAAAAAAAAAATATTAGATGCCAAGTATTACATAAATAAAGTATATATGGTTATATTTTGAAATTCCAACGTGAAGTTGGTCAAATAGTGAAGCGGACCGACAAACGGACACTCCGCTATTATAGATTACAAATTTACAATTTTCTGTAAGTAAATCCTCATTCAAGGGAAATAAAATGATTATCACAAATGTTTCCTCTCTCTCTCATCTAATAATAACCCTTGCTTGCGAGAGTGAGTCGAGAAGATTAAGAAATATGTTTCGACATTTGCACAGAGTGAATTAGACAGACAGACAGAGCGAGAGGCGTTTCCTGTACTGTACTGTGTGTACATAACAGTTAACTGAGTAGTGAATGTTTCTCCCTTCTCTTTCTAAGTCAAGTTATTCATCCCATTCAGAGAATACCTGCAATGCAAGAGAGATGCAGAAATGAAAGAGGAATACGTTGTCTTATCTAGGAATTTTAGGAATCTACTGGTCATATTTGAATTCCATTTAAATTATTATCTATGAATCGATAATAAGACTGAGGGGTAATTCTCCCAGGGTCATTCCTGACCCTTTTGGCGCCGTTGATATGATAATGATAATCGAAAAAAATAAATTGCCCCTCCTCCCCCCTTCTCCTTATCTAATCTGTTCCAATGTTTTATTTGAAGGCGCAAATAATAAGTTTGTTTGTTAAAATATAGGAAAATAAATCAAAATGTATTCTGGTCTATTAAAAATTAAACTGTAAAGCAATTGTAGTATATAGGTTTATTCGATTTTATCACTAGACATATTGACAGTAATTTTTTACTTTCTCTTACCTCTCTATATGTTAATATATATAGAGAGAAAGTATTGAATTCAGGTAAAAATTCGATGTCGAGATTTTGATGGATATACATGTTTTGAGGTCCCCTGAATCCAAAAAATTGGTTTTCGCGAGTCTGTCTGTCTATCTGTCTGTGAACAAAATATCTCAAGAACGAAAAGAGCTAGGAGGTTGAAATTTTATATGTACGTTATGTACCCCCATGGGACGTTACACAAAACTTTTGAACAAATTCGGCCAAAAAGTACTAGTACTTTACTGATGCACTTTTTCAGTTTTTTTCGATTTTCTCAAAATTTGCTCCAACGATTTTTTTTTAAATTCATAAATCAACTGTTTTTTAGATGCTCTTTAAAATGTATATTCTCATTTTGTCATTGAAATCTTCTGAAGACCACTTTACTCTTGTACTTCATAGGAAGGATAGGAGAAATAGTAACAAAATATAAATATTTTACCATACTTATAATATTTACATCTTGAAATTCGGATGTACCATACTGTTGGGGGGGGGGGGCATTTGCCCACCCACCCAAGGGCTCTGATTTTTTTAAAATTTTGTATTTTTCTAAATAAAATATTTCAAAATATCTACGAGTATATAAACTGTAAAAAATTATACAATTAATAATAAAATTAAATATCCTTTAACCTAATTTGAATACCTATTTGTAAGTAAATTTTAAGAAAAAAAGGTTTGCCCCCTCCCCCAAGAAAAAGTTGAAATGACGCCACTAGTGGGGTTAGGGTTCGAATTTCGAAAAAAAAAAAAAAAAAAACTCGAATCCCCTTTTTTAGTTATTCATCAAAGCAAGGTTTTAAACGAAAAAGCAAATTATCATATAATATTATTTAAAACTGATAAAATAAATTGAAAAATCCATTTAAAAAATACATTTTTCTACAAAAATAGCAATTTTGGGTCCTTAGGGGCTGAATTTTGAAAAACCCCGTAAACCATTTCGAGATTTTTATTTAAGTACAATAATTTTTTCCTGAAAAAAGAAAATTGAAATCACATCTTGGTCAAAAGTTATTTAATAAATTGTAAAATCAAAATTTTACCGCGTTTTTGAATTCGAATTTTAAAAATTTTTAAACTTAACTCTGATGCATTAGTGACCCACGAGCTAGCACTAAAAAAAATATGAACAAAATTTCACGTCGCCATCCCTTGGCTAGTTCATTTTATATCAAAGGATTATACCTTCTAACGCGACTACGGTATTTGTATAATTTGTAATAGATTTTTTGTAAAAGAAGAAAAATATTCCCCCCCTCTCTTAGTCAATAAACACTTGTCGAAATATTATATCGTAAGGTGGTGCGTTCGTTTCGTTTGCTCAAGTGAATATTTACTCACGGAGAGAGAGATGATGATAAGAGGGAGGGGGGTTTGGACCAACAGCAGACCAATCATCCATCTAAAGAGCTTAATTTGCAGTACCAGTACTTTTCCTCCTCATCCTAATGTTATACGTTTATATATATATACATATATATTATTAGAGAGAAGGAATTGCCTAGCATGCAACTCTCTCTCTCTTTAATGACTCCTAATTAACACACCCCCATCCCTCAACTCAAGAAGAAGAGAGAGAGAGAGAGAGAGAAAATATCGTCTTTCTTGCCAAATATCTACTTACGTCAGGGATTTAATTTTTAAACGAAAATTTAAAACTTTTTTGTATTGATTACGTCAGTAATTATATTTGCACTATTTAAGGGTTCGTTTTCAATTCGGAGTT
Source organism: Euborellia annulipes (assembly GCA_023213315.1). NCBI lineage: Eukaryota > Metazoa > Arthropoda > Insecta > Dermaptera > Anisolabididae > Euborellia > Euborellia annulipes. The sequence continues at coordinate 36,926 of JAKCPI010031029.1, forward strand.
GACAAAGTCAATTTTATTCCCGTGACCGGTGGTTCAGAGAGGACATTAACCTCCCGGGTACGCTTCCCGTCCCAAGGGAGAAAAATTTATTTTATTTGCATTGGCTACCAATCAGTTTAAGGTGCGAGTCTCGAAAAACCGTTATTAGCCGATTCAGAAGCTGGTTACTCTAGGCGGCAAGAGATGGCGTTAGTTCTGCACATAGGGAATACAAGCATTTTAGTCCATTTCATTTGAAAGATTCCAACAAATTAATTAAAAGCAAAAAATTAATTATTTTTTAACACAATGATTACCAATTTAATTATCTATAAGTTATAGAACGATTTTTTAAAAATATCTCTCAGCAGAACTCTGACCAAAAAAATTAACTAAAATTTTTTTCTCCCTCAAGTGCAAATTATTTGACCTTTTTTTTTTTTTTTTTTGGATGCGAGTCTCATCCCATTTTTTCAGACTCTGGTTTCCGGCCACTTTTTGGCCGAAACCGAAACTACGGCCGAAACCATGATTTTTGGCCGAAACTGGCCGAAACCGTAACCGAAACCGAATATTCGGTCGGTTCCTAATTTAAATATAAAAATATAATAGAAAATCGCAATGTTAATAATAATTAGTTCATTGGTGAGTCCTGTTGTTAGTGTAAAATTTTTTTTTAAATAAATTAAACATGTATAGCCTATAGTAGGGCTATATCGTTTTGTCTTATATTATACTGTGTGACAAGTAAGAAGTTTTATTTTATATTCTCTTGCAAGAGACATGCAAGTTCAACTGCATATCTTGGCAAAATATAAAAAAAAAATATATATATACGGGGTACCTATATATTTTATATTACATATTTTATTATTTCCAAAAAGTTCCAAAATCCTTTATTTCCATAATATTTAGATCATCTTCGAAAATAGAATTCATATTGTTCATGTTTTTTATAAAAAAAAAATCTAAATCGAATCCAAAAAATGTATTATTATTAGTTAATTAATATTATATTATCAATATAATCTGGAATAGATGTCATTTATTTAATAGAAAATTGTTTTTTAGGTTAAGCATACGCTAAGCCCCCGAAATCAAGGGCTTAGATTTAAGTAAAGATTTAGACTTTTAAGTTTGACTTTGCAAGCGGTACAACGAAATTTGGAAAGTTAAGTATTCTTTAGCGTTAATTAATGCTTAACTCATACGGTGCGATTGGGCATAAGAGTAGGCCTACGGCCATTCTTACCTGTTTCTTTTATAAAATAATCATCAATAAATCGACGTTTCATTTTTTTCTTCTTATAACTGTTAATCAACTACACTAAATAGTCTGTAGTCCTTTATATTTAACTTTTACAAATATATAGTTTAACAATATGCAAATTATTTAATCAAAATTTTTTTTAGGCTATATAGTAGATTTGTTATTTACTATTTGAAGGAAATAAATATTTTTAATTTTCTTTATTTTAATTTTTTTTTTCCAAGGCATAAAGTCTCAAGTTTTCATGTTATGTAAATTTTATTATTTTAATTCCATATAAAATGTATTTAGAATTTAGAAATACAATAGGTCTATATAAAATAAAAAAATTTCTTACTTTTTTAATTTTTTTTAAATTTAAATAAAAAAAATTTTAAAATATATCATTTTTAAAACTAAATGAAATAAAAGAAGAAATTTTGCCCCCCCCTGCCCCCCTGTAGGATGCCAGGGGGGGGCAATGTACCCGTGCCCCCCCCAGTTCCGGCGCCTATGACTCGGCCTTGTTATAAAATGACGCAACTTAATGCTTTCTTGAGTCTCATCAACTGAGGTCTTTCTACTTCGCCGAGATCGTGTCAAAGATAAGATATGGTATTACCTGTGGGAATCTTCGAGGCAAGGGCGGATACAAGGGGGGTAATTACCCTTCCCCCCCCCCCCGAGACTTAAAAAAAAACGAACTTTTTTTCCTCAAAAAAAATTATTTTTAATGTAAAATTTGGAATATTATTACTTAAAAATTTGATTTGTATTTATATTCTGGCAAACACGTACAGAGATCGCCTTTAAATTACGGAAATTAAAAAAAGATTGTGTGCTATGTGACCAGTCACACCAGATTCCCCCCCCCCCCCATACAAACCTAATAAATATTGATATTTAGTCTTTAACACAAATTCTATACAATTTTTAGAAAACTAGCCGCGAAGCCCGCCTTCGTAGGGGTCCAGGCATTCTTATTTGAGCCATTTGGTATCCAAATGGCTTAAATAAAATCATCGGACTGCCTGGGGGTACGAACCAGCGACTTTTGGTATACGTTAGTACGCTAACCCCTACACCAAGCCCCGAGGGCAGAAGAAAATTATTAATATTCCATTCCAATTCAGAGCCTGCTTGAGGATTTGTTTACATTCATGGAATACACAAATAAAAAGAATACATAAATATTTCGCTATACATTTCCTATGGGAGAAATCGTAACTTTACGAATTAATAACTCAAAAAATTATGGGGATTTCGGGATGAAAATAATTTTTCTATAATCCCGAGAAGGTCCTCTTTATGCATATAAAATTTCATTTCAAAATTCCAACGGGAAGTTGCCTAAATAGAGCATGACAGACAGACAGACGGACAGACAGACAGACGGACATTAGCTAATTATATATATATAGATGCCGTTTTCTTTTTTTTGCAATTATTCTTCTTGAAATGTTAATGGGTTTTGAATTTATTTGAATAAAAAAGTTTTAGTTTTGCCAAATGTCTTGTCATAAATTTGGCCATTTATTTTATCTACTTGAATAGATTTCTCTCTTTTGAATAAAGCCTTCAAACCATTGATTGCAGGCTTATTCAATCTCTCTCTCTCTCTCCACCTATTTGACCCTATTGGTATAATATATATAAAGAGGAAAGGGCTGGGGCTAGTTGAGCAGTAATAGAAGCAGTGCTACTACTAGCTAGTACTAATGATGCTGGCTGGCTGGCTTCTGCATGGTCCTAAGAGAGAGAAGAGCTCTTACCCTTACCTTTCTCCTAAATACTGCTAAGTCAATGAAACGTTAAGACCTGGGAATCCCATCAAGCACCCATTAGGCCAGCCAAGCGAAAGTTGTCTGCGTTGCTGTGTGTGTGTGTGTTTATTATTGCAAAAGTGGTAGTCGTAGGGAAAAGTAATAAGAGCCATAATTTATCAACTCAACAAATACCTAATTTGTAAAAAAATACAAACAAACAAAATAATTAAGTTTATGGAGGAAATAAACCAGTGCCTTCCACATTAGAATAATTTACTAGCCGCTTGTCTTTACCCAATGTAAAGAAAATAAAGTGTGCTTCAAAAGATTTCAAGGGCAAAATATGAATATACAATTTAAAGAGCATTTAAAAATTTTAAATTAATTAAAATCGTTGGAGCGAATTTTGAGAAAATCGAAAAAAATAAAAAAATACATCATTAAAGTATTAGTACTCTTTGGCCGATTTTGATTAAAATATATATATATATATATATATAAACAGAGAGCGTACTCAATGTTCATGATCGCAATACATTCAATATTTTTCATATTAATATAGGGTAAAAAAAGTAAAAATAAATAAAAAATTTAATTATATAACAATTTTTATTATTTTTCGTCTGAGAGATTTAGGGGAGAACGGGGTAGCCCCAATCACCAGGTTATTTGGTCAATGAAACTGACTAGAGCATAGTGCATAGTGCTGTACTCTAAAAGGTGCTGAACTATCTTGGAAACGCCCGTGTCGCTGCCGCTATTACGAGTACATTTGTGAGCATGAACGATTTTACTCAGTTTTTCTTGTAACTTTTCATCGATTTGTCACCGATAGGGTGATCGGTGCTACCCCACACTCTTTTTAATGTTAAGCTCATACTGACAATTATAATATTTTTTTGTGAGGGTAAAGGTCTATGAAACATGTACGTATTTTGTGACGAATATGGAAGGGATGGATAAAAATGGCACCGTTGTACAAGTTGTGGAATCTGTGGACAAGTGGATTTGATAGCCCAGACAATTATATTTGTGACAGGTGTTTGAGAAAGTATTAATAGACCTACATATGCAATTTTTGTTTCAAATACAAAAGTTTTCATATTATCTTTGTGACTATTTAGTTTCAATACAATATCTTGACAATTATTGTTTTTTTTTTCCTTTTCTCCCATATATTTAGCATGCAAAAATGTCTGATCGTCATTATCCCGCATGCGGGGGAATACCGATCAAAGTACTTTTTTTTAATTTTTATACAATAAAATTTGTAATAAGTATTATTTCAGACTGTAACCTTCAGATTACGTACCTAATATGTTAAGCTATTGTTTCATGTAATTTTATAAATTTTTTGTCAGTTATATAAATTTTAAATTAATTTCTCCCTTAGGTGAACGGGGCTACCCCATTCTCCAATAATTATTTTAATTGTTTCAATTATTTTAATTGGCTTTACTTTTTCATTTGTCTTTAATTTTTCATAAGGCAAGACAAAATTCAATGCTTTCCATTGGGCAAATTCTAAATATTCTGAAATTTTTTACGATTCACCTTTTGAGAATAGACAGACCGACATTCTTCTATTATCTACGCCCATATATATAAGATTTTGCAAATATTTCGAATTGGCTAACGCAATCCGTCTTCAGTGCATCAAATTATACATATATACAGCGTGTGTTTGAAAATTACAAACGATGGTCGAAGGAATTCTATAGTATAAAAAAAATTTAATATTTTTTTTTTTTATTTGCAGTTTACGCCATCTACTGAGAGATTATTGAACGATGTTCCAGCCCTCTAAAGGCGGGGTGAGTTTGATTTTTAATAACATGAATTTCTCTTTATTGAGCCTGGGATCCGAACCCTCGACCCTTGGTATACAAAGTAGGTTCGCTACAAACTACGCCAAGCCCGAGGGCTTCTTATATCTTTGATTGTATTTACTGTTAGATATATGGCGTTAGTTCTGCCTATAGGGAAACAAGCATTTTATTCCAGTTTCCAGCAAATTAACTAACGGTAAAAAATTAATTATTCTTTAACATAATGATTAATAATAAAATTATCTATAAGATATAGAGCGATAATTTTTAAAAATATCTTTTATTTAAAAAACATATAACCAAGTATTTATTAATTTAAATAAGCGAAAAATGTAGGTACCGCCGGGAGTTGCACCACGGATCTTGTCGATTTACGCTCAACATGCCCTTATACTGGACCACAGTACGCACTCGCTTATTTAAATTATGATAGATCGCTGATTTCAGTCTACTAGAGAAACGCCGCTCAAATCAAGCGTTCAGATTTCTCCGTTACTGAGGCGCGATCTAGATGGACGTTTTGAGAAACCAACACATGATATATATAATTCTTTTATTTAATGCGATTAATCTAAAAAAAAAATTTATTTTTTCTAAAATCCAAAAAAGGGCTTCTATAAGTTGTAGCTATTTTAAATAGATTCAATTTCAAAAAAAATTTCAGGTCGATAGTTTCAAAATTGTGGCCGCAATCTCCCAAAATTAGCACCTCGAGATGCGCACCTAGGGACACGAAAAAAGTATCGATACTTACTAGTATCGATACTTTTGTTTCGATACTAGTATTTTTTTACTCGATACTTTACTCATATGAGTACTTGATTGCCGGTATCGTATGAAAAGTACTCATTCAAATATTAATTATTTTTTAAGTCTTTTTCGACATCATAGGCCATTTAAACGTTTCACAAATATTTTAATTACGATTCTTCAAAGAATATCGCATATTCTTTTATATTTTCTTTTGCTCTCGTTTTCTTTTTAACAGTTAATAGAAGATCAGAATGAAAGGTTCATTTTTTTTTTATGAATGGGAAGTTGATATATAACCGAAGCTCGATATTTGTGGAAAAGACTTTAATACATTATATTCCTAATAATTATTAATATTCGAAAATTTGATACTTTAATTAAAAAAACTTTTTTTTTAATTTTGGTTCTACTCAATAATCACTGAATTTAAAAGTATGCAAATATGAAATATAAAAGTCAAATTATAAACTAATTGGATAGGCTATTATTTTGATGAAGTCCGTATTTTGGTTGAGAAAGCCCCCGAAAAAGAAAAAAAAATTACTCGGGACCATGCTCTCTCACGCTCAGATTCAAATCGTCCTCCTCCTGTTCATTACTCTTGAGGAAAGTGGGATATATCGCACTGATTTTCCCGTGTGTCTTTTGATCTACGGCAGGTACCTAATATGCCGAAAAGACAAAAAAAAAAGAAAAAATACTCGTACTTAACAAAATACTCGATACTTACTGGTATCGATACTTTTCTTCCGATACTTTTCTTCCGATACTTTTCTTCCGATACTTTTCTTTCGATACGATACCAAGTACAAGTATCGATACTTTTTTTTCGATACCACATCCCTATGCGCACCTTAAAATTTGAAATTTCTAAAAATCTACCCGAAATTTTTCAAAATTTAAAGTTAATGAACTGAAATTTTTTTTAATAACTGGATTGTACGAGTTTTTATAAGAAGCAATTTCAAGAGGAAGTTTACTCTCAGTTTCTTATGATGGATAAGGTAAAAAATATCGTCAAAGTGTTCCCAAATACATGATTTTAACAAGAGCAGTCACAAACAGTTAATAAATAAATTATATAATCAATATAAGTACCTGGCCAACATAAATAACAAAATATATTTTCAAAAAACAGGTGCTTTAACTGAAAGAATAACAAAAAAGAAAAATGTCTTTATTTATTAAAAAATTTTATTTGAATTCTGAAATTTTATTTGAATTCTGACAATATAACGCTAATTATAGAAAATTGATATTATTTGTGAATAAATTTGTGCTGATAGATGTACGTTGTTTCAGCCTGAAGATGGAGTCTTTATCTCCGAAACTGTAAAATTATCTACAGAAAAACAGTCGCAATTATATCTCAGCAAACAAACATTTTGTTTTTTAATTAAATTTTACCTTATCCATCATAAGGACTGAGAGTAAACTTCCTCTTGAAATTGAAACTTTTATTTGATGCCCTCAAATGTTTTCGCTCTTATATCAGCATGTCGCGTTAAAAGCCGTGACGTCAAAGCCCGTGGCGCTACAAGCCATGACGTCACAAGTCGTGACGACAAAAATAGGAAAGTTGAAATTTAATATATATGACGAATTATAAAAAAATAATTGTGAGATTTAGTTATTCTTTTTTTAAAATGATAAAATATAATTTTTAAAATAATTTAAAATGATTCAAATCTTCAATATTGTTCTCAGTTTTTAGCATGCGTCTATTGATTTCCCATTATCATTCACATCAAGGGCAGATCCAGAGGTGTTTCTCGGGGGGGGGTAATATGGTGTGACTGGTCGCACAGCACACTATTTTTTCTTAATTTTGGAAATTTAAAGGCGCATTCTCTACTTGTTTGCCATAATATAAATGCAAAACAAATTTTTAAGTATTAATTTTTGAAATTTTACATTAAAAATAAATTTTTTTTTGAAAAAAAAAGCATTTTTTTCAAATTTCAGGGGGGTAATTACCCCCTTTAACCCCCCCTCCTTGTATCCGCCCTTGATTCCCATTTTCCAATTATTAAGTTAAGATTAAAAACGCGTTTTTAATACCCTTAATTGAATAATTTTCTGAAAAATTTCAGTTAAACGCCTACGTTCCGAAAAAAAAAAAGTTTCACTTGCATCGTGTTTTCATAAAGCCACACAAGTATTTTTTTTTATTTAACTGCATATTTCTTAAATGAATAGAATATTTATAAAGAAGGGTTGAAAGAAAAAAAATAATAATAATAATTGATTAATATTGGAGGTGAGGGATGGGGGGTCGTAAATAGCTTAGGATTTGAATGCCAAGAACAATGAATGGGCGACCTCCTCTCTACCTATCTATGACTGCTAAAGACTAAGACGTTGAGAAAGTGAGGGGGGGGGGTGGTAAAGGAGAGAGAAGAGATGATATTTATGAGCCTTGGCTCCTTTGTTTATCCCAGGGTTCACTTTATATACCACCAACACTACGGACAAGTTGAGATTTATTATTTGACCCCTCCACACCCACTCACAAACACCTTAGAAGTTGCTCTTGAATAAATCCCCCCCCCCCACCCTCCCTCGCTTGAGGAACAATACAGAGTGTTTGATCATTTATTTGTTAGCCTCAAAATCAGTTATTGTCATTCGTTTGTGGGGGGGGGGGGTGACCGAGCAATTAACCCTCCGCCCTTGGAGATAATTCGCCATGAGCGATAGCGGTTGTATATATATATATTTAAGGAGAGAGAGAGAGAGAGAGAGAGATCCAATTCCCCAAATGACTTGAGAGAGACTAAGAATACATCTTCGTGTAAAGGTTTACAAACAAGATGGGATTAACTCTATACGTATATGCAGTGTATTTATAAGTCTAATTATATAGGTATTAAGACCTTAGGAGAATTAAACCTTAATTTAATAAAGCCCTAAGACATTGGATGCTTAAAAGAAAATAAAAATAAAAAATTGAGTAGAATTTAATAAGAAATTTTTTAACATTCTTTTTACTTTCTCTTACCCTATAATATATATATTCATATATTATATGAAATATAGAGAGAGAGAAAGTATTGCGATCATGTCAAAAATTCGATGTCGAGATTTTTTTTTATTAAAATGATGAATTTACAGTATTGTAAACTAGCTTGGGAGCTTTTTCTAATGTAGATGAAGGAAGAATTTTATCTACCTACTGTATTTATTCTTAAGAAATTCAGTAAAAATATAATAAAAAAAAAATAAGCTAACTTAAACTTTCGACCGTTGGTTCTCGTTGAAACATTTTGTAAATTAAAATTAAATATACAAATTAAACACTAGGTTATTTGTTTCAAAGGTTTTATTAATTAAAAATTAACACTTGATACGTATTTCGACAATTCCTTGTCATCATCAGAAGTGATTACATTCTAATACATCATCACTTCTGATGATGACAAGGAATTGTCGAAATACGTATCAAGTGTTAATTTTTAATTAATAACACCTTTGAAACAAATAACCTAGTGTTTAATTTGTATATTTAATTTTAATTTACAAAATGTTTCAACGAGAACCAACGGTCGAAAGTTTAAATCTTATTTTTTTTTTTTTATTATATTTTTACTGAATTTCTTAAGAATAAATACAGTAGGTAGATAAAATTCTTCCTTCATCTACATTAGAAAAAGCTCCCAAGCTAGTTTACAATACTGTAAATTCATCATTTGACGATTAGCGTCATCAACAATGATCCTTAAATATCAAATTTCACACCTCTAGCTCATCGGGAAGTGACTTGAACAAAGATTCAAAGTTGGTGACCTTGAAAGAGTAAGTTATATAAGAGATTTATGCCCAGTTGCACCAACTAGTCTCAGATCTTGACTTGGTCAAGTCCGTCTTGAACTCAAGTCTCAGCTTGAGATTTAAAACGTTGCACCAATGAATCTTCAAATGATCTTACCCAAGCTGCCTTTAAGAAAAAACAACATCTGGCAACCTCGCATTTTTGTTACAAATTAGCCACTAGGCGGCACTGCAGGACAACAAAAAACATATTTGCTAACCAAAATCTGACCAAAATAAAAATAAATAAATAAATAATCAGCTTAATCTGTTTTATCAAATTCTGTCAACAAAAAAATATTAACAAATTTTAATATGTGAAGTATTTCTAGGTCCTCCCTCATTGGGGAATAAAAAAAGAGAAAAATTTTCATAATATATTTTTCTAGACAAACTATTGAATGAAATGGTACAAAAAAACACAAACAAATTGTAAGTTAATCTACAGTATTTTTTTTTTAAATTTAAAATAAATAAATTTACTTACTTTTTGTTTGACGTTTTTCTGCCACTTCAATTCAATCAACTTTTAAATCTATTATTTTTAATATCTATTTAAAATATTTAATATAATATATTATATTTTTAATAATGGGTTTATTTAATTAATAAACAAATTAATAATTTAATTTAGGCTAATATTTTAATTTAATATATTAATAAATTCAACAGTAAAAATATATTTAATATATTTATTTAAAATCATATTGAATTTTGACAGATATATTTTGAAAATACGAGGTTATGTTCAAAACCTTCTCTGTCAATTATAACATTATGCAGACATCAAAATCTTCACCTCCGATCAGGTCCATCCACACCAATATTCACGTTTTCTATTAATATCTTGAAGTAAAAACCAATTTATAGCGATTAAAAACAGTTTAAACTTTTACACACCGTCTATGCTTCAACAAATTTTATTTCGAATTTTTTATATATAATATAAATATACCTGGTAAATTTTTTAAAAATTCTTGACAGGCAGTATGAAAATATAATTTTTTTTTTTAAATAATAACAATAAGATTGATTAATTAAAAAAAAATATATATATTCTAAGGGATTATATAGATAGTTGAATAGATAAAATGTCACAATTCTCCTTTTTAGGTTACGAATTCAGGCTGAGAGGGACTTAAGTCGCCAAATTTGACTACTTGAGATGTAAGCTCAAAATCAGGACTTAAGTTCGTATTAAATGTTGGTGCAACACTCTAAGTTCAAATGTAAGATGTAAGACGATCTTGAGACTTGAGATATGTTGGTGCAACTGGGCATTAATCATTTCATTATTAAAATTAATTAGATTAATTTTTAATAAGTTTTAATGTTTTCAATGAAAGAATATTAAATTTGTGAATTTGTGTGTGGGGGGGGGGGAGGGCGCTACCTCTAATTTGACTTAATGATAGCCTAAAACCACCCCCGGAAAATTCTCTGCCGATTAAAAAAAAAAAAACTTTCGTGAAAATCTGCTCAGTAGTTTCGGAGACTATGCGTTACAAACAGACAAACAGAATTTGTCTTTGATAAAATAGCAAAAGTAATAAAATATAATTTAGATAAAGATAATTAGACTAAAGTTAATAAAAATTAAAAAATTAAATCTCACAATTATCATTCTATAATTAATCTTATATATTAAATTTCAATTTCCGTATTGTTATTAAATAACCTGTAAATTCTGAGGAAAGGGTGCCAACCCACAGCAATCAGCTGATTAGAAATCTTAAGTGTTAAGGATTAACTTGTTTTTATTTATACACCTATTTATACTTGTTTACAGTGATTATAAAAAAGTACAAGTAGGTGGTTATTATTAATAATAATTGTTAGAGATTTTTTTTTTTTTAATTTTCGTCCAAGCCAAAACAAGAGGTAATCAAAATTCCTATTTTTCAATTTTCTCAAAATTCGCTCTAACGATTTTGATTAAAATTCAAAAATCCATTATTTTTTAGATGTTCTTTAAAATGTATATTCTCATTTTACCATTGAAATTTTCTGAAGACTACTTTACTTTTATACTTCATACGAAGGATAGGAGAATAGAAACAAAATATAAATATTTTCCCATACTTATAAATTTTACATATTGAATTCAAATGTATATGTCGACACAAAAAAATCTGGTCTGACAAGCACAGAACACAACTTTCGATTACCGTGTGCTGTGCGGCCAGTCACACCAGATTTTTTTCACTCCATCTCAGTTGAAGTTTTTTTTTAACATGGATGAGGATTATACGTACTCTGTATGTATAAAAGCCTGAGAGTTGCTACTCTCTCTCTCTCTCTCTCTGCCTCTCTCTCTAGAATTCACGAACAGAGGAAAAGAGATGGAGAAAAGTTTGTTGCCAACTTTTCTGGTTCTGATTTTAATGCTCGTTTTAGCTCTCTCTCGCTCTGTACTGGTGCTTGCGTTTAGCTTTTATAAAGGAGCCTCTCTCTCTCTCTCTCTCTCTCTCTCATACATAGATAGATTATTACTTTCATAGAAAGTAAAAAAAAAAAAATAAAATAAAATACGTATATTTTTTTCTCTCTGGAAATCAATAATTATATTTAAAAAATAAAAAGCGGAAAAAGGTCATCCAGGCTGAAATAATATTCATATTCCAATATAATTTTAATGTGAGTTTATTTTGTATAAATTTATGGACTTTGTCGTTTAATTAGCAAAATCAAAATTCAGGAAAAGATAAGTGAAATGGTAAAAAAATATTTTTCTATTTATATGTTTATGGGGCATTCATTCCACGCCAAATCGAACGATTTGAAAAATTTTAATTTTTGATTTCCTCCATTTTTTAGTACCCCTTAAAAAAACACCTCCTGGTAAATTTTGAGATTTTTTTGATCATAGCACAGTGGTCTAGATTGAAAAGATTTTTTTGTGTCGACATATACATTTGAATTCAATATGTAAAATTTATAAGTATGGGAAAATATTTATATTTTGTTTCTATTCTCCTATCCTTCGTATGAAGTATAAAAGTAAAGTAGTCTTCAGAAAATTTCAATGGTAAAATGAGAATATACATTTTAAAGAACATCTAAAAAATAATGGATTTTTGAATTTTAATCAAAATCGTTAGAGCGAATTTTGAGAAAATTGAAAAATAGGAATTTTGATTACCTCTTGTTTTGGCTTGAACGAAAATTTAAAAAAAAAAACCTCTAACAATTATCATCATACTATATAATAAAGCCCTAAGACCGTGTCCGATGTGTGAAACAACCAATCAGGCCTCAGGGATTGCGCCATGGTAACAAAATATAAATATTTACCCATGTTTACGATTTTTTTTATTTATTTACATTTTGAATTCTAAAATATCGGCGTAAATTTTTTGTCTGTGTACCGGGAGAGTCCCGGAAAGGATATGATTCACAAAAAATCTTAAGTTCATGAATAATTAACCGCTAAAATAATCTCTACATATAAAAATGAAAAGGGAAAATGTATGTACCGGTATGTATATAAGTAGGTGAGCAAGGGGATCCAGGGGGCGCAGCCCCTGGCTAGACGGAGAGCCCCGCCGAAGGCGGGGCTCTCCGTCTAGTTATTAATAATAACCACCTACTTGTACTTTTTTATAATCACTGTAAACAAGTATAAATAGGTGTATAAATAATAACAAGTTAATCCTTAACACTTAAGATTTCTAATCAGCTGATTGCTGTGGGTTGGCACCCTTTCCTCAGAATTTACAGGATATTTAATAACAATACGGAAATTGAAATTTAATATATAAGATTAATTATAGAATGATAATTGTGAGATTTAATTTTTTAATTTTTATTAACTTTAATTATCTTTATCTAAATTATATTTTATTACTTTTGCTATTTTATCAAAGACAAATTATGTTTGTCTGTTTGTAACGCATAGTCTCCGAAACTACTGACCATTGTTAGCAGATTTTCACGAAAGTTTTTTTTTTAATCGGTAGAGAATTTTCCGGGGGTGGTTTTAGGTTATCATTAAGTCAAATTAGAGGTATCGCCCTCCCCCCCCCCACACACACACAAATTCACAAATTTAATATTCTTTCATTGAAAACATTAAAACTTATTAAAAATTAAATCTAATTAATTTTAATAATGAAATAATTAAATCTTTCAAATGAAAAATAATACAAATTGTTATATAAATAATTTTTCTATTTTTACTTTCTCTTACCTCTATATATATATGTTAATATATATATAGAGAGAGAAAGTATTGGATTCATGTCAAAAATTCGATGTCGAGATTTTGATGGATCTTCACGTTTTGAGGTCCCCTGAATCCAAAAAAGTGGTTTTCGCGACATGGTCTGTCTGTGGGTGGGTGGGTGGGTGTGTGGGTGGGTGTGTGTGTGTGTGTGTCCGTGTTCACTTTTAAGCATGAAGGAATTGAGCTATGAGGCTGAAATTTTATATATAAGTTAAACACCCCCCGGGACCGGAAAAATAAGCTTTTAATCAAAATCGGCCAAAGAGTACTAGTACTTTACTGATGTACTTTTTCAGTTTTTTTCGATTTTCTCAAAATTCGCTCTAACGATTTTGATTAAAATTCAAAAATCAATTATTTTTTAGATGCTCTTTAAAATGTATATTCTCGTTTTGCCCTCAAAATTGTTTGAAGCACACTTTACTCTTGTGCTTCATAGGAAAGATAGGAGAAATGGTTGCCATGGTAACAAAATATAAATATTTTCCCATACTTATAAATTTTACATCTGAATTCAAATATTCCCTACTGCCGGGAACTAAATACATGTCGACACAAAAAATCTGGTGTGACAAGCACAGTACACAACTTTCGATTACCGAAGGTAAGAGAAAGTTGTGTGCTGTGCGCCAGTCACACCAGATTTTTTTTTTAATGCTTTATTTAACTAACTCTTTCAAGGTCACCAACTTTGAGTCTTTGTTTAAGTCACTTCCAGATGAACTAGAGGTGTGAAATTTGATATTTAAGGATCATTTTTGATGACGCAAATTGTCAGTCGGTTTTTATCAAAATAGACTAAATTAATGTGGTACTTTATTTGAAACCTCTCGCGGATTAATCTAATTTCAAAAGACTTCCAGATGAACTAGAGGTGTGAAATTTGATATTTAAGGATCATTTTTGATGACGCTAATTGTCAGTCGGTTTTGACCAAAATAGACTAAACTAATGTGGTACTTTATTTGAAACCTCTCGCGGATTAATCTAATTTCAAAATACTTTCCCATGAGCTAGAAGTGTGAAATCTGATATTTAAAGGTCATTTTTGATGACGCAAATTATCAGTCTGTTTTTACAAAAGTAGACCAAACTAATGTTCTTTTTCAAATTGTTAAATATTTATCACTTTAAATAAAAGCTTGCCCACGGGTTTTGGAGTAGGTGGTAGCGTGCCTACCTTCTATACCGAACGTTGCGGGTTCTCACCCCAGGCAGTCCGATGATTTTATTTAAGGCATTTGGATACCAAATGACTTAAATAACTAGCTGCTTGCTCATTTATTCTTCCTATTTGATTATCAACACTCAGCTATATACCTCCTTCAATGAAAAATCTGGTGTGATAAGCACAGAACACAACTTTCGATTACCGAAGGTAAGAGCGTGCTGTGCGACAGTCACATCAGATTTTTAATCTTTAAAGAAAAAAAACATAAAATTTTTTTTTTATATTCTTTCAAAATGGTAGAGTGAATTTAAAGTTGTTTGTTTTTAAAAGAGAAACAGAGAGAGAGAGAGAGAGAGAGAGAAGAGATTGTATAGCCAAAGGAGGGTAGGAAGGTATTAGATGGAAAGCAATTATAAATAGATTAAGGGAAAGAAAGTTTGCTTAAAAATATATATAGTAGAATGGATGGATGGATGGATGGATCTACACGTAGGCAGTCTACTAGAGAGATGATCTGAAATTTTAATCGAGTTGAATAAAAAAAATGAGGTGTGACTGGTCGCACAGCACACAACTTTCTCTTACGTTCGGTAATCGAAAGTTGTGTTCTGTGCTTGTCACAGCAGATTTTTTGTGTCAACATATATTTAGTTTCCGATGATATATTAAAATTCAAGATGTAATTTTTTTTTTTTTTAACATTCACACTTTTTTTCTCATTCACACAGTCTTTTCGGCAACTTAGGCCATATAAGACTTTGACGATAACCGTTATTTATGAATTTTTCTATATTAGGGTCCAGGCATTCTTATTTAAGCCATTTGGTATCCAAATGGCTTAAATAAAATCATCGGACTACCTGGGGCGGGTCCGAACTCGCGATGTTTGGAATACGAGGTTAGCACGCTAACCTCTACGCCAAGCCCCGAGGGTAGATGTAAATTTATAAACATGGGAAAATATTTATATTTTGTTAACATGGCAACCATTTCTCCTATTTTTCCTATGAAACAAAGAGTAAAGTGGCCTTCAGAAGATTTCAATAGCAAAATGAGAATATACATTTTAAAGAGCATCTAAAAAATAATTGATTTATGAATTTTAATCAAAATCGTTAGAGCAAATTTTGAAAAAATCGAAAAAAAACTGAAAAAATACATCAGTAAAGTACTAGTACTCTTAGACCGATTTTGTTCAAAAGGTTCGTGTCACGTGCCAGGGGGGTACCTAACTTAAATATAAAACCTCAAACTCCTAGCTCTTTTTGTTCTTGAGATATTTTGTTCACACACACACACACACTATGTAGGGAAAACCACTTTTTACTTTCTCTTACCTCTATATATGTTAATATATATAGAGAGAGAAAGTATTGCGATCATGTCAAAAATTCGATGTCGAGATTTTGATGGATATACATGTTTTGAGGTCCCCTGAGTCCAAAAAAGTGGGTCCCGCAAATTGGTCTGTGTGTGTGTATGTGTGTGTGTGTGTGTGTCTGTGTGTGTGGACAGATTTTTAGCATGAAGGAGTTGAGCTAGCGGATTGAAATTTTATATTTAACTTAGGTACCTTTGAAGAATCTCAAAATAAGCTTTTGAACAAAATCGGCCAAAAAGTACTAGTACTTTACTGATGTACTTTTTCAGTTTTTTTCGATTTTCTCAAAATTCCCTCCAAGGATTTTTTTTTTAAATTCATAAATGAACTATTTTTTAGATGCTCTTTAAAATGTATATTCTCATTTTGCCGTTGAAATCTTCTGAAGACCACTTTACTCTTGTTCTTCATAGGAAAGATAGAAATGGTTGCCATGGTAACCGAATTTAAATCTTTTTCTTTTTATTAGATTAAAAATCAATTATTATTTAAATTCCCATTTTTTTTAAATTTATTTGTGTCTTTAATTGTTTCAAAGAAAACATATATGTCTCTCTCTCACTTGCAAACATTATCGTCTCTCTCTACTCTTTTTAAATTCCCTTTCCACCTTATCTTCGCATAGGAACAATGTTAATTTCCTATAGGGATTTGTATGTTAATTTCGATTCAAAAGGGGGTCCCCTTTGGAACTTTTTAGGCATTTAAAATTTTTTTTTCCAATTCTTATGAAATTTTGTATTTATTTACGATTCTATATTGTGTATAAAATGTCCAAATATGAGATTAAAATTTTGAAAAATAACCATAGTTTATTTGAAGCAGTCAACATTTAAAATGCAAGTTTGAAACTAAGGTGCTATGGGAAACTAAATATATCTCGACACAAAAAATCTGGTGTGACCAGCACAGTGCGCAACTTTCTCTTACCGAAGGGTAAGAGAAAGTTGTGTGCTGTGCGCCAGTCACACCAGATTTTTTGGATTCAAGGGACGCCGCCAAAACGTGTATATCCATGAGGACGACTTTACTCTTGTAGGGGAGAGGGCGGGACATTGGGACACGAGGCACATTGGGACATTCGAATTTTAGCTCTACTAAATGTGCCCATTTTATTATAGAAAATTTTTTCTTAATAAAATGGGTACTTAATGCACCCTAACAGTCAAAGAGTACAACTCAAACTTTATATTTAGTAGAGCTAAAATTCGAATGTCCCAATGTGCCTCGTGTCCCGAAGTCCCGCCCTCTCCCCTACGTACTTGAATGGAAAAATCTGGTGTGACTGGCGCACAGCACACAACTTTATCTTACCTTCGGTAATCGAAAGTTGTGTACTGTGCTTGTCACACCAGATTTTTTGTGTCGACATGTATTTAGTTCCCGGCAGTAGGGAATATTTGAATTCAGATGTAAAATTTATAAGTATGGGAAAATATTTATATTTTGTTACCATGGCAACCATTTCTCCTATCTTTTCTATGGAGTGCAAGAGTAAAGTGGTCTTCAAACAATTTTGAGGGCAAAACCGAGAATATACATTTGAAAGAGCATCTAAAAAATAATTGATTTTTGAATTTTAATCAAAATCGTTAGAGCGAATTTTGAGAAAATCGAAAAAAACTGAAAAAGTACATCAGTAAAGTACTAGTACTCTTTGGCCGATTTTGATTAAAAGCTTATTTTTCCGGTCCCGGGGGGTGTTTAACTTAAATATAAAATTTCAGCCTCATAGCTCAATTCCTTCATGCTTAAAATTGAACACACACACACACACCCACCCACCCACCCACACACACACACACACACCCACCCACCCACAGACAGACCATGTCGCGAAAACCACTTTTTTGGATTCAGGGGACCTCAAAACGTGAAGATCCATCAAAATCTCGACATCGAATTTTTGACATGAATCCAATACTTTCTCTCTATATATATATTACATATATACATAGGTAAGAGAAAGTAAAAATAGGAGAAATGGTTGCCATGGTAACAAAAGATAAATATTTACCCATTATTTGTCAAAGGAAGAGGTTTGCAGCCAAAAGAAAAGAGCCTCTATTATTAAATAAACTCTTTAATCCGGACGTTTCGGCATAGATTTACTCTGCCATCATCAGCCTTCCAAGAGTACATAAGTCTTAAATAGACATATATTAAACATTAATAATAGAGTTGTCTTGAGTAAATAATACAATTGATTGATATTACCAATGTATTTAGTCAGCGAATATCAGACAACGGATAAGAGAGAAATGAGCTCATTTCTCTTTTATCCGACACTTGATGGTATTTAACGTTGTCTGATATTCGCTGACTAAATACATTGGTAATATCAATCAATTGTATTATTTACTCAAGACAACTCTATTATTAATGTTTAATATATGTCTATTTAAGAATTATGTACTCTTGGAAGGCTGATGATGGCAGAGTAAATCTATGCCGAAACGTCCGGATTAAAGAGTTTATTTAATAATAGAGGCTCTTTTCTTTTGGCTGCAAACCTCTTCCTTTTACAAATAATTCTATATACAGCCACTTAATTATAATAATATTTACCCATGTTTATAAATTTTACATCTTCAATTCTAATATATCGGCGTAAACTCTAAATATATCTCAACACAAAAAAATCTGGTGTGACAAGCACAGAACACAACTTTCGATTACCGAAGGTAAGAGAAGGTTGTTTGCGGTGAGACCAGTCACACCAGATTTTTGCCATATATATATTGCATATTTTACTGCATACTAGCTGGGGGGCTTCGCCTCTCTGGACCCCCCCTCCAACTGGCTCGGGCCCGCCTGCGGCGGACCCTCGCCTTTTCTTCTTTTTTTTTTTCTCATTTACACTCACACTCACACACACATTCACACAGTCTTTTCGGCAACTTAGGCCATTTAAGACTTTGACGATAACCGTTGTGATTAATATATAAATTGTGGGTTCAGTCATTTCTATTTAAGCCATCTGGTATCCAAATGGCTTAAATAAAATCATCGGACTGCCTGGGTCCGAACCCGCGACGTTTGGTATAGGAGGTAGGCACGCTACCTACTATGCCACACCCGGGGGCCTTTTTCTTCTTACTAATGAAAAGAAAAGAATTACTACCTATTCCAAACCAGTGCCTGCTTGAGGATTTGTTTACATTCATGGAATACACAAATGAAAAGAATACTTAAATATTTCTCTATACATTTCCTATGGGAGAAATCGTAAATTTAAAAATTAATAACTCAAAAAGTTATGGGAATTTCGGGATGAAAATAATTTTCCTGTAATCCCGAGAAGGTCCTCTTTCTGCATAAAAAATTTCATTTCAAAATTCCAACGGGAAGTTGCCTAAATATAGAGTGACAGACAGACAAACGGACATTAGTGAATTATATATATAGATTATATAGCATATTTAGGGATTTTTACTGCATACAAATCCGGGGTTTCTCAAATAATATATTTTTTGCATTTCTGGGATCGTTATGACCTGAAACGTAAAGATATATTATAGAAAGTAAAATAAAAAATAATTCCGTACATGCAGGCAATCCTGATGCGTGACAAACACAAACATATATAGTTTTAGGTGGTGTCCTCTTAAATTATTATCCCTCTTTCTTCTCCTTGGAATGTGTCCCCTATTGTTCCCGATTGCACGGAATGCAATTACGCAAAAGGGGGCATCTGGTCAGAAACAAAGCCATACGATTAGTTCTAGGGACAAATAAATTTCACTGAGAGTGTTTTATTAGTGAAGAGGAAAGAGGTTAGTCTCTCTGACTACGAATTAATTAGTCCCTACTATGTGTGTGTGTGTGTGTTTGCAAATTGCTGTTAGAGAAGATTTTGAAAGCAAATGTTGCACACTACAAGTAGAATACCCCCCCCCCGCCACCACCACCTTTGTGTGTTGTATGAGAGAGTCAAGCTGTTGCAACTGGACCAAGAGATTTGATTCGTGCGTGCGTTAACCGCAAGGCATTTGCATTTATAGGTGCACACCTACACACACGCACTGTCCAAAACAGTTAAGATAAACCCGCCTCCATGTGTTCCTTACAAGGGAGACTAGACAATGCTTGCTTATTACGCTCAATAACATAAAGATGTTTGTTTGTTCCTGTTTTCTTACATACTAGCCCGCAAAGTGCCGCAATTTTTCAGTCAACTCGTTTTGCGGCCACAATTTTGAAGCTATTGACCTCAATTTTTTTTTAAATTAAAGCTATTTAAAATATCTACAACTTATAGAAGTCCTTTTTTTGATTTTCGAAAAAATAAATTTTTTTTTTAGATTAATCGCATTAAATAAAAGATATTTTTAAAAAATTCGCTCTATATCTTATAGATAATTAAATTAGTAATCATTGAGTTAAAAAATAATTAATTTTTTACTCTTAATTAATTAGCTGGAATATTTCCAAATGAAATGGAATTAATCCCTTGTATCCCTATGGGAAAAACTAACGCCATCTCTTGCCGCCTAGAGTAACTCGGTAGTTTCTAACGACTTTTCGAGACGCGCACCTTAATTCCAATTTATATTCAAAATCAACAAAAATAATTTTTTTTTTTTTTTTGTTATTATTATAAACTTAGTTAGTGCCTAATGGTTTTCTGTTTTACTTTTTTTTCGCTTATTCAAATTAAAAATTTTTCATTTTCGAGTTTTTTCTATCTTTTTTATTCGCCCTAAAAAGAAAATGCTGTTTGCTGTTCGTTCTTGATTTTTATTTGGTAGTAAACTATATATTTTTTTTAATTTTAAATTAGAATTTTCATCGGTCTTTTAACTAAAGGAAGGAGAGAGCCACTCAACAGTAATATTCAAAACATAGGCGTAGCCACGGGGGGGGGTTTTGGGGGGTTCAAACCCCCCATTGGACCCAAGCCATGACTAGATATTTAAGCTCTATAATACAAAATACTTTTTCTCTCTATATTTCATATATAGGGTAAGAGAAAGTAAAATATAATAATTTTCTCTAGCTTAAAAAAAAAAAATTAAATAAAACGCAAAAAATTCAAGAAAATTCAGAATTTTCCCATTGAAAAGAATTGATTTTTGTTATGCTTTATAAAAAATTAAAGCCGCTTAAAATTGATTAAATCTCGCAAATGAAAAATAATAAAAATTATTATATAAATAAATTTTTTATTTTTTTTTTCTTTAAGAGGTCTGAGATAGGAGTCTGGTCTAGAGAAACAGAGTGAATTTGTATCATGAGTGAATCCGGTATTTTAGGCCCATAGACATAAAATTAAGAGTTGCATTTTTTATTGCCTCATACGAGGTGATTGAAAAATTGCGGCACTTAATTAAGAAAGGGCGGGCCCGAGCCACCTCGAGGGGGGCGAAGCGAAGGTGGGGTAAGTGGCTAGTCATATATTTCATTAGACGCCCTATACTGCCCCATTAGCCGGGGTGGGGGGGGGAGAAAAAAATCCTAAACCCCCCCATCAAAAATTTCTGGCTACGCCTATGATTCAAAAATTATATATTCTTTTTTTGAAATTTTGGTTATTCTAACTTGAAGAAATTCATGAGTCTCCCGCCAGGTGGCAGCATCAATCTATAATATTGGATTTTAATAATCTAAGGTCATTGATTGATGGCTAAATTTAATATCTTGAAAAAAAGAAGTTTATTTGTGCTCTGAGTTGAAGTTCCACTTAATTTTTACTTTCTCTTACCTATGAATATATGTAATATATATATAGAGAGAAAGTATTGGATTTATGTCAAAAATTCGATGTCGAGATTTTGATGGATCTTCACGTTTTGAGGTCCCTTGAATCCAAAAAAGTGGTTTTCGCAACATGGTCTGTCTGTGGGTGGGTGGGTGTGTGTGTGTGTGTCTGTGTTCACTTTTAAGCATGAAGGAATTGAGCTAGGAGGTTGAAATTTTATATTTAAGTTAAACACCCCCCGGGACCGGAAAAATAAGCTTTTAATCAAAATCGGCCAAAGAGTACTAGTACTTTACTGATGTACTTTTTCAGTTTTTTTCGATTTTCTTAAAATTCGCTCTAACGATTTTGATTAAAATTCAAAAATCAATTATTTTTTAGATGCTCTTTCAAATGTATATTCTCGTTTTGCCCTCAAAATTGTTTGAAGCACACTTTACTCTTGTGCTTCATAGGGAAGATAGGAGAAATGGTTGCCATGGTAACAAAATATAAATATTTTCCCATACTTTAATTTGACATCTGAATTCAATTATTCCCTACTGCCGGGAACTAAATACATGTCGACACAAAAAATCTGGTGTGACAGCACAGAACACAACTTTCGATTACCGAAGGTAAGAGAAAGTTGTGTGCTGTGCGCCAGTCACACCAGATTTTTTTTTTTTTCAAAATTAGCAAAAATTGTCTTTTTCTTCGTTGATTATTTCAAAAACTATTTAGTTTTCAAAAAAATATCAAAGAATAAAAACTTTTGAAAATAGAGTAATTTATCATAATATGGCAAAAAAATTGAAAATTTCAAAGTTTTTGAAAAAGCTTATTAGGTTAAGTACTACTTCCTCTTAACGTATTTCCCCCAAAAGTTGATAGAGATCTACAATTTTAGTATAATGAGTATAATATACTGAATTTCATCGATCTAGCTGCTAGCGTTCTTAAGTAATCGTGTTCACACACAAACACGGAATTTTTTTAATTTGATTAAGTAACAAAGATTTGTTTTAATCATTGCTGTTTATAATCAAAATTGAATTTTTTTTTTTAATTTTGATTATTCTTTGCCATCAGTCATATCACACACACACACATCAAATTAAAAAAAAAAAAAGTTTTCTTGTTTCTAAGTTCATTTATTTATTTTTTGGAAAGTTATCTTTTATGTTACTGTCTGACATGTAGATCCGATCGCGTAGATTAAATAAAATTCAATTATTTTAAAATATTGTTGATTAATGCTGCTACCTTGCGGGTGACTAGTGAACTCTCTCAAGCTAGTTGAAATAATCAATATTCAAAAATTTTTTAATTACTTTTATCTAATGATCAGAGTTGGCAAGTTTTTTACCCATGAGTAAATTACACGGTTAATTATGCAAAAATTACTAACCTGTAAATAACTAGGTCGTCGTAAATAACTGTAAAAAATCAACTGTCTGAAAAAATAAAGATTAAAATCTTTTATTTCATATTTTTTTTTTCGTGTTTGAATTTGGGCATCGCGCATGCGCACCAGAGTTATAATTACTCTATTATAAAAAGTTTTTTTTTGACATTTTTTCAAAAACTGAATAGTTTTTGAAACAATCAGCAAAGAAAAAGACAGTTTTCGCTAATTTTGAAAAAAAAAAAAAAAAAAAATCAAGTGGAACTTCAACTTAGAGTGCAAATAAACTTCTTTTTTTCTAGATATTAAATTTAGCCTTCAATCGACGACCTTATATTATTGAAATCCAATATTGATTGACGCTACCACCTGGCGGGAGACTCGTGAATTTCTTCAAGTTAGTGAGAATAACCAAAATTTAAATAAAAAGAATACATAATTTTTGAATATTACTGTTGAGTGGTTCTCTTGTTCCGTTACTTAATAGACCGATAAAAATTCTAATTTAAAATTTAAAAAAAATATATTTAGGTCTAGTTTAGAAACAAATAAAAATCAAGAGCGAACAGCAAACAGCATTTTCTTTTAAGGGCGTATAAAAAAGATAGAAAAAACTCGAAAATGAAAAATTTTTAATTTGAATAAGCGAAAAAAAAGCGGCAAGAGATGGCGTTAGTTTTTCCCATAGGAATACAAGGGATTTATTCCATTTCATTTGAAAGATTCCATCTAATTAATTAAGGGTAGAAAATTAATTATTTTTTAACACAATGATTACTAATTTAATTATCGATAAGATATAGAGCGAATTTTTTAAAAATATCTTTTATTTATTGCGATTAATCTAAAAAAAAAAATTTATTTTTTCGAAAATCAAAAAAGGACTTCTATAAGTTGTAGATATTTTAAATAGCTTTAATTAAAAAAAAAATTTGAAGTCGATAGCTTTAAAATTGTGGCCGCAATCTCCCAAAATTAGCTCCTTAAGAAAAGGTGAGGGACCCTGCCAGGCGTCCCGAGACACCTGAGGGGGGTCCAGGGCTCTGCTGATAGTTAAAAAAAAAAAACTTTTTCAGTAAAAGATCATTTTATTGTTTATCTTTTTTTTTTCCAAAAGAATACATTTTTATTTTAGATTTTTTTCAAAAAAAAAAAAAAAAAAGTGATCTTATTATAATAGGGATTCTCGTGATTCCAAGATGTTCTTGTTCTTGTTGTTGTTGTTGTTTTTCGAAGGAGATGTCACTTTAATAAAATCAAAGCATTGGCCACAATATGGCATGCCTTCATGTTCAAAAATTTGTTCTGGTAATTCAGCCAATGGCAGGCCACAAATCGAGCATAAGAAATGTTCTTGATGCCAATATTTATTGAAAGCAAATACTAAATTCTATAAAATTAAATTAAAAAATTAACTCATGCTTTAATGTAAAAAAAAAAAAAAAAAATTGGGTTGTTTTATGAAACCACAGGTGCAAGTGAAACTTTTTTTTTTTGGATCATAGGCATTTAACTAAAAATTTTTGGCAAAATTTAAGGTATTAAAAACTCGTAATATAAAAAAGTGGAAAATAAATTTTAGGAAGGGAGGCGGTGTGGGTGGAGGGGGGGCCGATAGAACTTTCTGAGGTCTGGACTACCATTTTTCAATTATTTACACTCTAGAGCAATGATTCCCAACCGGGTGCGCGGCACCCAAGGGTGCCGCAAGAATGCCTAAGGGGTGCCGTGAGATATTTAGAAAATAAAAAAAATAAAGAGGCGGAAAAAACAAAGGAAAAATTTTTGGCACGCCAGGAAATATTTCTTGCCAGAGCGGCAAAAATTTCGTGCCCCTAAAAAAGGTAAAATGATTTTCACGTGAGGGGAAAAATTTTCTGGAAAGCAGAAAAAATTTCGTTTTGCTAGAGGAAAAAAAGGAAGGGTGCCCCTAGAGTGTAATGTTATTTCCAAAGCACCTTTGGGGTGCCGTGGACTTCAAAAGGTTGGGAAACACTGCTCTAGAGAAACGTCATTTTAAATTTTATTAAAATCGAGTGAAAAATAAAAAAAATTAATTTCCGGGGGGGGGGGAGGGGGAGGTCAGAAAAAACTTTGAAATATCAAATTTTAGGGGAATGGAGATTTTTATTTTTCATTTTAAAGATTTGATTAATATATTTTTCGTAAAGCCTGTTTTCCAATGCTTTCCTATGAGCGATTTGTGAACCCCTGTTAACGGGGGTTCCTAACCCCTAATTTGATATAATTAAAGCTTAAAAACGTCCCCGGAAAATTTTCTACCCATTAAAAAAAAACTCAATGAAAATCGGTTCAGTAGTTACGGAGTCTCTGCGTTACAAACAGACAGATAGACAGACAGACCTTGCCTTTTATATCATAGTATAGATATAGATATATGAAAAAAATCATCATACTATAATATAAAGTGCTAGCGGCTGACTTCCGGTCCCTGTGTGTATGTGCCTATCAGGGCGTTGATTGGCCAGAATAAGAGGGAAATTTAAAACTAAGTCATAGCGAGCAATTGCAAATTTTTCAAACAGTAAGCAAGAATAAATTTGATGCATCTGATCGCCTTCGGCGGGCTTTCCCACTTGTATAATATATAAAACAATAAAGCGACAGAAGCGCACTCTCGTAGCTTAGTAAAGAAACCTGGTGTATCGTCACGGCTTGTAAAAGTCAGCACGCTAACCCCTACACCAAGCCCGAGGGCAAAAAAATCACTTGGGAACAAAAAAAAACCTTGTTTTTGTTCGTACATCTTTTATCGGCGATTGGCACATGATGCATATTGGTAAGAATAATTTCGCATAATGCTCTTCACAATAGATTTCGTTTTCAAATACTTGAAATCGCGCCTCATCATCTTCTTCTTGTGGTATTGAACGTCCACAAATAGAACAAGTAAAATGTTCTGGATGCCACGCCTCACCGAGAGCATATACAACCTACACACAAAATATTATTGCAATGAACTTGTAGAAATTTTTACAGGTTATTTGGGGGTACTCTAGGATGTCTATTTTAAGTTTTCGAACTCGAGGACCCAGTGCTAACTTGGGGGAAAGGGAGGGGGGGGCGAACAAAAACCTCAACATTTTAGGACTTTTTTCACTTTTACTTTCTCTTACCTATGTATATATGTAAATATATATAGAGAGAAAGTATTGGATTCATGTCAAAAATTCGATGTCGAGATTTTGATGGATCTTCACGTTTTGAGGTCCCCTGAATCCAAAAAAGTGGTTTTCGCGACATGGTCTGTCTGTGTGTGTGTGTGTGGGGTGGGTGGGTGGGTGTGTGGGTGGGTGTGTGTGTGTGTGTCAAAATAAAGCAAGAAGGAAAAGAGCTAGGAAGTGAAATTTTATATTTAAGTTAGCCCCCCGGGACCGGAAAAATAAGCTTTTAATCAAAATCGACAAAGAGTACTAGTACTTTACTGATGAATTTTTCAGTTTTTTCGATTTTCTCAAAATTGCTCCAACGATTTTGTTAAATTCAAAAATCAATTATTTTTAGATCTCTTAAAATTTTTATTTTGTTTTGTATCTCGTAAACTAAGCATATTTCGTGTAACATTCATCCATACAAAGTCGTTGAGCATTAAATTTGCTAAAATTTGGTTGATAAAATGAATTTGTAGATTCAAAATTAACCGAGATACGGCCGATGCAAAACCAAGTTACTCGAATGTAAAACAAAGAGAAAATTCGTTCGGCCGTATCTCGGTTAATATTGGGTATTCGCATTCGATTTATCAACGAAATTTTAGCAAATTTAATACTCTTACAACTTTCTATTGTACTATGGTCCACAAAATATTCTCAGTTTACGAGATATAATCAAAAAATTGAAAAAGTTCAAAGTTTCTCGAAATGTAAAAAAAAAAAATAGAAAACTTTGATCAGCCGTATCTCGGGTAATATTGAGTCTACACATTCGTTTCATCAACGAAATTTCAGCAAATTTAATACTCTACAACTTCCTATTGAACTATAGTTCACAAAATAAACTTAGATGACGAGATATAAGCGAAAAATTGCAAAAAGTTCAAAGATTTTGAGGTTTTTGCAAACCCTCCCCCAAGTTATCACAGGGACCTCGAAGTTGAAAACTTGAAATAGTCATTCTAGAAAACCCCCAAATAACATGTGAAAATTTCTACAAGCAAATGGAAGCTCAGAAATGCAACAAAAATTTAATGTGCGTACATATATGTGTGTATGTGATGTGCTTTTTTTGCTTATATCTCTGGAACTATCTCCATCGGA
The DNA here is from genome assembly GCA_023213315.1 of Euborellia annulipes. NCBI lineage: Eukaryota > Metazoa > Arthropoda > Insecta > Dermaptera > Anisolabididae > Euborellia > Euborellia annulipes. The sequence goes on from JAKCPI010031029.1 coordinate 64,454, forward strand.
TTAGGATGAAGCTTTGGCAAAATTTGTAGTCCTAAGTGGGACTGAGAAGGTATTAAAACTACAAAAGAATCGGACGGCAGGGGGCGGTGAATTATTATAGTGAATCACGTTTTTATTAAATGCTTTTATTTAACTAACTCTTTCAAGGTCACCAACTTTGAGTCTTTGTTTAGGTCACTTCCCGATTAGCTAGAGATGTGGAATTTGATATTTAAAGATCATTTTTGATGACGCTAATTGTGAGTCGGTTTTTACCAAAATAGACCAAACTAATGTGGTACTTTATTTGATGCCTCACGCTCCCTGCCTTCCTTTTTTATTTAATACTCTATCTATAATAAAAAAGACTAAAAAGTTTAAAATTAAAATATAATAAAAAAAAACTTTTAAAAAAAATGCTTTTATTTAAATTGAACTAAAAAGAGAGAAATAATTTAATTGTTCTTGTTAAAATTGTTGAATAATTATGACTTAAAATAAAAGCGTGGGGCGCTTCAAAGTGATTCTGAGGCTCTAAGTATATACAATTCCTTAAGTTATCAATGTGCGCCCCACGCTTTTATTTTAAGTCATAAATATTCAACAATTTTAACAAGAACAATTAAATTATTTCTCTCTTTTTAGTTCAATTTAAATAAAAGCATTTTTTTTAAAGTTTTCTTTTATTATATTTTTTTCAGCTTCCTCTGAACCAAATCTTTTGAAACTCAGCCATAATATGATAGCCTCTAGAGCTGGAGCTAGTTTAATGACAATCCGTTCAGAAGTTATTCATAAAAAATAATGAATTGCGTTTTAAGATTTCAAACTTCATTATTTCATCGAGATATAATTATTTAATTGAATTCTATCATTAATATATTTAAATCTTACATACAAAACTTTCCCGCTCTTAAGTTATATAGCGGAAAAGTTTTATATTTTACTCTAATCAGGTCTAAAAAAAAAAAAAAGGATTTCGTAAATAGGAAAATAAATTTTAACGTTCACTCACCCTTCCTTCGATTGGTAATTGGCAACTTTTACATTTCATTTTAATAATAATAATAATAATAATCTAAAAATTAAAGCATTTCAAAAAAAAAAAAAAATTTTGAAAAACAAAAAATTTGTTTGTTTCCTAGTGATAAATAGAGATTGTTATAGAAAAAGTTTAACAAAACGGGTAATGGAAGCTCGTGATTGGTGACCCCGAGCAATCAACGTGTGGAACGCCTCAGGCAGACCAGCCTTTGGCGCCCCTCGATACCGACATGGGCGCCCTACCGCCTCCGGCTTTTTTTTTTTTTTGAAATTTCATAATAAATTCATTTTATATCACAAATCCGGAGAAAAATTCCAAAAAAAAAAAAAATGCTCGAACGAGATTCGAATACTAAAAAAAAGGTCAAATGAGATTCGTATAGCCTACTAAAAAAAAAAAAAAAAAAAAACGGCGCCCCAGTTGATTTGCCCCCCGCCCTCAAAGGCTAGTTACGCCGCTGGCTCGAGCTCAATTTTGGGTCCATCGTAGCATTTTGCATGCTAATAAGACCTTAAATTTGGTGTAGTGCACCAAAATATATTTAATTTAGAAAAATTCGCGGACTCGAGATCAATTTGGGTTCATTATAGCTGTTTGCCATTGCAAAATGCAAAACAACAACAAATCCACAAAATAAATTAGGCTCCGGTTCGCCTTCGGCGATAAAATTTGTTTTTTTTTTCATAATTCAATAAAAGTCGGAGGTCTGCCGCAGCCGGGCCCGAACCAGCTAAGGGTGGTCCAGGCTGGCGAAGCCCCCCGGCTAGGCGCGAAGAAAAATGGATGACGTCTCAGCGTCATTGTTTGAAAACCGGTTATGTAGACAATGGATAGAAACAAGCATCTTTAAATGACTATCTCTTTCTCTCACTTGCACTCTTTATCTGCCCTCTCTTTTTACTCGGCGAATAAGACATAGTGTGACTAAACGCACACCATAAAAATTTCTTTAATGTTTTTGAGATGTTCGTGTTTTATTTTTATTTTTTTTTTTTTTTGGAATAAATGGAATATACACAATAAAATAGAATTAATAAGGGTTTCGAAAAGGCCTAAGGCCTCTCGCAGACTTGCAACTTTTTAATCACCCAAATAGAAAACATTCAATCGTATGGTAGACCGCACACGAGCAACTAGAAAGTTGAAGCAACTAAAAATATTGCTGGTGGGGGAGCCTTTCTTAATACAGTATCTTGATATCAAGGGCGGATACAAGGGGGCAAAGGGGTTAACGCCCCCTGAGATTTGAAAAACATACTTTTTTTTTTTTAATGTATTTTTAATGTAAAATTTTAAAAATTAATACTTAAAAGTTTGATTTCTATTTATATTCTGACAAACAAGTACAGAATGCTCCTTTAAATTACCCGAAATTAAGAAAAACATGTGTGCTGTGCGACCAGTCACTCCAGATTAACCCCCCCCCCGAGAAACACCTCTGGATCCGCCACTGCTTGCTATAATTTCGTCATAATAACGCCAAAAGTTGATCTAAAATATCGACACTCATGCGGAAATAATTAAAAAACTTTGGTTCGCAAGTTTTCAAACAATTTGTAAAATTGAATAGCAAGTGTGCGCACAATATTATTTGTTGCAACTAGGAGTAACTAAACTATTTAGTCAGCTAAATTAAAAAGTTGCTAGTGTGCAGGAGACATAAGAAGAACCCTATAGCTCAAATTTAATAAAATATAGCCACTTGACGGCAAGGGCGGATCCAGAGGTGTTTCTCGGGGGGGGGGGGGGGGTAATCTGGTGTGACTCGTCGCACAGCACACTATTTTTTTTTAATTTCGGTAATTTTAAAGCGCATTCTGTACTTGTTTGCCAGAATTTAAATACACATCAAATTTTTAACTATTAATTCTAAAAATGTTACATTAAAAATAAATTTTTTTGCGAAAAAAGGTATTTTTTCGAATCTCGGGGGGGGGGGTAATACCCCTTACCCCCCTTGTATCCGCCCTTGCTTGACGGATTTACTTGAGTTGCATAAAAACTAAACATGATATAAATTTGGGGTTTTTTTTTTAAATTTAAAATCTGTATATCTTTCTGTTTTTACTCTCAAATATTTTATACACTGATAGAATAAGCCTGTATATATCTTCTTCTTCTATCTATCTATATCTATACTATTATATAAAAGACAATCTCTGTCTGTCTGTCTGTCTGTCTGTCTGTCTGTCTGTCTGTTTGTAACGCATAGACTCCGAAACTACTGGACCGATTTTCATGGAGTTTTTTTTAATGGGTAGGGAATTTTCCGGGGGTGGTTTTAGGCTATCATTATATCGAATTAGGGGTAGGGAACCCCCCTTTTTGGGGGTTATCAATTACCCCATAGCAAAGCATTGGAAAACAGGATCTAACTCGCTTTATGAAAAATATATTTATCAAATCTTTAAAATGAAAAATAAAAACTCTTCCTCCCCCTAACAATTCGACATTTGAAAAGATTTTTTCCGCTCTGCGCCCCCCCCCCCCCCTAAAATTTTATTTTTTTTATTTTTCATTCGATTTTAATAAAATTTAAAATGTTGCTTTCTTAGGGTGTAAATAATTGAAAAATGGTATTTTAGACCTCAGAAAGTCCAATCGCCCCCCTGCCCCCCCTAAAATTTATTTTCCATTCGATTTTAATAAAATTTAAAATGTGGCTTTCTTAGGGTGTAAATAATTGAAAAATGGTATTTTAGACCTCAGAAAGTTCAATCGCCCCCCCCTGCCCACCCTAAAATTTATTTTTCATTCGATTTTAATAAAATTTAAAATGTGGCTTTCTTAGGGTGTAAATAATTGAAAAATGGTATTTTAGACCTCAGAAAGTTCAATCGCCCCCCCCCCCTGCCCCCCCTAAAATTTATTTTTCATTCGATTTTAATAAAATTTAAAATGTGGCTTTCTTAGGGTGTAAATAATTGAAAAATGGTATTTTAGACCTCAGAAAGTCCAATCGCCCCCCCCCCCCCTGCCCCCCTAAAATTTATTTTTCATTCGATTTTAATAAAATTTAAAATGACGCTTTCTTAGGGTGTAAATAATTGAAAAATGCTATTTTAGACCTCAGAAAGTCCAATCGCCCCCCTGCCCCCCCTAAAATTTATTTTTCATTCGATTTTAATAAAATTTAAAATGTGGCTTTCTTAGGGTGTAAATAATTGAAAAATATATTAATCAAATATTTAAAATAAAAAATAAAAACTCTTCCTCATAATTAATTAAAATACATTTATCTGGACAACTCTTAGTCATATCCCGAGACGCCGCCCGCTAGGGCTAGCGGGGTAGGGTTGCCGAAGGCAACCCTACCGCAGCTAGTTATATATATAATTCTTCTGTACGTGTGTATGTGACTGAACTCCTCCTAAACGACTGAACCAATTATGATGAAATTTTCTGTGTATGTTTGTGATAGTCCCGGACAGGCTTATGTTTCACAAATAACAATAAGTTAATAAGTAATTAACCGTTAAAATAAGAAAAAAATAAAAATTAGGAGAAATAGTTGCCATGGTAACAAAATATAAATATTTACCCATGTCTACGATTTTTTTTATTTATTTACATTTTGAATTCTAAAATATCGGCGTAAATTTTTTGTCTGTGTACCGGGAGAGTCCCGAAAAGGATATTATTCACAAAAAATCTTAAGTTCATGAATAATTAACCGTTAAAATAAACTCTATATATAAAAATGAAAAGGGAAGGCGAGCAAGGGGGTCCAGGGGGCGCAGCCCCCTGGCTAGACGGAAAGCCCCGCCGAAGGCGGGGCTTTGCGTCTAGTATATATATATATTTTTTTTCTCTAATTTCAATTTACCAACACCTAAATACATTAATTGTTCAGAGGCCACCTTAATGGAATGTTACGGAGCAGCCTCCTCGCCCGCCTGTGCGTTAAACTGCCACAGATTGAATGGAAGTTTTGAAAGATAGATAGATAGATAGATAGATTTTATTTTGCTCTGAGGCTAATGCCTCTTGGAGCACGAAAATTTTACATTTTTATTTACAGATCATTATTCTCGCTCTCTCCTCACAATTCCCGTTCCACTCAACCGACCGACCCCCTCTGCTCTCCAATTAGATAATTATAATATTGGGCCTTAAATGCGGCCAAAGACCGCGATCGCCTGACTCTCTCCGGGATGCCATTCCATACCCTCACAGACTCCACAGAAAAGGATCTGTCGAACGTTGTCGTCCTGTGGATCGGCATCTGCAGGTCTAACGGACTCGCCCTGAGGCTCCTAGATCTAAAAGATATTTTAAAGGTCAGGTCTCTGTATAAATAAGAGGGCCTTTTACTCATCAGCAAATTGAACACGTAACACCCTAGAAAATATTTGCAAGGAGTGCAAGGAACATAAAAAAGGAAGAAAGGAAAACATATTTATCTGCTTTCAAAAAATAAATATATTTATATACATTAAAAACAATTAATTTTTGAAAATGACAAAATAATGTGAAAATATTTTAATAAATTATATAAGACGTAGTGTTTTTTATATCACCAATTTACAATATTATTTGAAATTTTAGAATTTTGTTGTCAACGATAGAACATAATTAAAAATTAACATATTTATGAATTCAAATATAAGATGATGAATTTATTACATTTAAACTAAAGTTATTCTTCCTAATAAACATCTCTACATCATCGAGAATAAAATGGACATTGTGCGAAGGCAGTACGAGTTCTTCTAGGTAATGACATCGTCTGATGATTTGTTCTATGCAATTTTGAGTGAAATTACATTTTTTATAAATATGTAGAATTTTGATTGTTTTAAATGTAGTGATTAATTCCTCGAGATCATTGGGAGAATATGTTGGCCAACGTTCAAATTGTACAACTTCAAGTGAAGTTAATCCTTTTAAAATGTGGATTTTATTATCAGATAATGACCATGTTTTAAATGATCGAAGTTTATGATGGGAGACAACTTCATTACAAACTTCACTGCAGCAAGTGTAAAGATCGAGATGTTCTAAATTTGGACATAGTCTTAAAACACTACTCAAATTGACGTTTATTTTTGTTAATGCCAAAGACTGCAATTTTGACCCACAATTTTCAAGAACATTCATCAATTGATCGTTGGTACAATGATACAAAGAAAGATTTTTCAAATATAGAAAATGTTGAATAAATTGTGAAACTGGATATACAGGTTCAGTCAAATAAATTGAGTCAGTTTCGGAGAAGATTTCATACAAGTTTTGAATGGATTCTAAAGTTGTAGGACGTTGAATTAAAAATTGTTTTAAATTTGTTGGAATTTTTTTGGAAAAAATAAATTTAAATACAGATTATTCGTTTGAAAGATTTCTAAATTAGGCAATTTATCAAAAATTTCACTCGGTTTTATTGAGCATATATTCATAAAAAAAAGATAATAATAACGACCATATACTCTAAAAACACGAAGTGATTCGTGTTTGGGCCATGAGTCAATTTGCAGATTTAAGAACCATAAATCGGACATTATCAAGTCTAATTCTTCTAATCCGGGGCAACATTTTAAAATGATTTCGATAAATTTATCTTTGAAAAAAGAACATTTTATAGTTAAAGATTTTAAATATTGAACACTTTTTAAAAGTTCTTCTAAATGAGAAGAATTCAAGAAAATTAAATTAATCTCTAATTTTTTTAAATTTGTAATTTTGTTTTTTAATAATTTCGCGACTTTATTTATAAATTGCGAATTTTCATATGTATTAATAGGATAGATGCATAACTTCTTTGTCCTTTTGGAGGCCATAAGATCTATAATGTTAAACGTCAAATGTGACTTTTCTCTATTACTTAAATGCAATAACAAATCATTCATATATTCGTCGACTAAAATACTCGGGAGTCTTTGGACATATTTGTTTTGGAATTCAAAGTATTCTTCAGAATTTGGAGAAACATCAGAAGAGAGAAAGTCGATTATTTTGGCCTGGTATTCCGTCTTGATGAAGTTGTAAAATGAAGCTGGCATTTTGATGTTGTTTAGATCTGCAAAAAGAAATTATTGTAATTAGCTCCGAGTTGATTTCAAATGATTCCAATTTTGTTAAGGCTACTTGAATAAGAAAAAAATTGATTTGGACGTGTAATTAATGAAATATAAAATAAATCGAAATTGACTCAAAAGGCACAATTTAAAGCAAACCACTCAGGTGTGACTAGACAGAGACACACAGCACACAACTTTCTTTTAAGAAGGTTGGGGCCGAATTTGTTTCAGAGAGATAATAAAAGAGGATTGAAGAACGAGCAGATGTTGGAATTTCAATAGAAGAAATTCTCTTTAGACTTTAACCTGTTCCTTTGCTTTGTCTCTGTTTATCTTTAGAAATATTTTAAGGGCTTAAATTTGAAAAAGATTTTTGGTCAAAGAAGAATCTATTGTTTTGTTTAATCCTTAGAAAGAAAAGATATTTATCGTTAAGAACTAATAGTTTGGATATTTTATTCTTCTTTTTTGAAAAATATCAATTCGAATGAAATTTCTAATGCATTTTTCAATTTATACTGTACTTTATATAATTTAATATTTTTTAAATTATGAATTCCCGAAAAATAAGGCTGTGCCGCCGGGCGTAGATCCACGGATCCACCAATTTTTTCTCGAAGTGACCTTACCTCTAGATCACAGCACGGCAATTGCTTTCTAAGTGAGTTCATATACCCGAATGCCCGTGTGGTCTAGTGGTAAGGTCACTCCGAGAACAAATTGGGGGATCCGTGGTTCGACTCCCGGTGCTCACCCTTATTTTGTCGGTTATATGAATTAAAAAATATTTAATTATATAAATTCCCGTTTCGCGGCTCACATACTCGATATTATATATAATATCTTAAATATTATATATAAATTCTTATTCATTATTACTCTACTTTAAATGAATTCCCTGTTGCCAAATTTATACATATTTGTCAGCAGAAATTATTTTTAAATGTTGCACTGTCGATCGTATTCTAACCAACATTAATTTTCGAAGCTCCTTAAAAATTGATTGTTTTATTTATAGACAAAATGAAGCTGTTAAATACGCTTTAAAAAATATATAAAAAAATATTATTAAATGTTAATTAAAAACACAAGGTTAAATGTTTCAATATATAATTCATTTGTAAACACAATCGATTCTTATTTCAAAGTTTTTGTTTATTTGTATTAGTATTGAAATATAAAGCAATGTTGAAACATATGACCTTGTGTTTTAATTTTTTTAAAAGTAAACTATTCAACTTTTTTTTTTTTGCAGAGCCTTGGTATTAAACAAAATATTAATATTACATAAAATGGAAATGTAACTATTGAATTAATAAATCAAATTTTAAAGTTGAAATTGCATTTTAGTAAAATAAAAGAAATGGAGTCTGGGATAAAAACTGAAATGAATTAATAATTAATGGGTGTCTGTGTTTTAATTTTGGTAGGACCGTATACATAAATAAAATGAATTTATTTCAAATTTGTACTTACTTTTAGTTGAAACGTCAATGAGCAAAATCACGTGGTCTAGGGGATGCAGATTAAGCGAACAACTCAGGACAATCTAGAGATGTTGACTGAATAGCACTCTAATTACAGGGAATGAATGAGAATGGAGAGCCAACGCTCTGTGCTTTGGCTTTTGCCTTTTTTCAGCCTCAGTGGTGGCGCTATCTCTGGCGATACAATGAACTACATCCCCTCCCCTCGGAGGGAACAAGCGGGGAGTGGCATCACCTGGTAGGGGTGGACCGCCTCTTATATAAGAGGTAATAACAATAAGATAGATAGAATTTTTTCCTCTTTTTACGGTCCAGCACTACAAGGTGATGCCACTCCCCGCTTGTCCCCTCCGAAGGGAGGGGATGTAATTCATTGTATCGCCAGAGATAGCGCCACCACTGAGGCTGAAAAAAGGCAAAATCCCAAGCACAGAGAGAGTTGCCTCTCCATTCTCATTCATTCCCTGTAGAGTGCTATTCAGTCAACATTTCTAGATCTCCTGAGTTGTTCGTCTGATCTCTAGACCACGTGTTTTTGTCTCTCGACGTTTCAATTAAAAGTAAGTACGAATTTGAAATAAATTCATTTTATTTATATATACGGACCACCAAAATTAAAACACAGACACACATTAATTATAAATCCATTTCAATTTTTAACCCAAGCTACATTTTTTTTATTTTACTAAAATTAAATTTTATCAACTTTAAAATTTGGTATATTATTTAAACAGTTATTTATTTAACTGTTTCCATTTTATGTAACTTTAACATTTTGATTATTATCAGGGGTCTGCAAAAAAAGAGTTAAATAGTTTACTACTTAAAACACAAGGTCATATGTTTCAACATTGGTTTAAATTTCAATACTAATACATATAAACACAAACTTTGAAATAAGAATTGTTTTTGTTTTTTTTTTTCAAATAAATAATATATTGAAACATTTTACCTTGTGTTTTTAATTTACTTTTAATAAGATTTTTTTTATATATTTTTTTAAAGTGTATTTAACAGCTTCATTTTGTCTATTAATAAAATAATCAATTTTTAAGAAGCTTCGAAAATTTATGTGAGTGGAACAGTTAAAAATAATTTCTTCTGACAAATAAATATAAATTTGGCAACAGAGAATTCAATTAAAGTACAGTACATTAAAAAAATGAAATGAAATTTCGTTCCAATGGATATTTTTCAAAAAAGAAATATAATCCAAACTGTTAATTCTTAAAGATAAATATTTTTTACCATTTCTATCAAAATCTTTTTTTTCTAATGAAAAAACAAAATATAGATTCTTTTTTGTCTAGAAATCTTTTTTAAAAGGTCTTCAAATAGAAAAAAAGACAAAACAAAAGAACAGGTTAAAGTCTAATTGAATATCAATATTTTCTCATATTTAATTGAATATTCGTGAATTATCGATATTGTCCAATATATATCTACATAAAAATCTGGTGTGACAAGCACAGAACTCAACTTTCCCTTACCTTCAGTATTTGAAAGTTGTGTGCTGTTCGACTAACACACCAGAGTTTTATGCTTGGACTTTTTCCTTTTGAGTCGTTTACGATTTAGGCTTATATTTTATTAATTACGTTTCCAAATCAATTTTTTTCTTATTCAAGTAGCCTTAAAAAAATTCGAATCATTTGAAATAAATTGAAACTAATTACAATAATTTGTTTTTGCAGATCTAAACAACATCAAAATGCCAGCTTCATTTTACATCTTCATCAAGAGAGAATACCAGGCCAAAATAATCGACTTTCTCTCTTCTGATGTTTCTAAAAATTCTGAAGAATACTTTGATTTCCAAAACAAATATGTCCAAAGACTCCCGAGTTTTGTAGTCGACGAAAATATGAATGATTTGTTATTGCATTTAAGTAATAGAGAAAATCCAGATTTGATGTTCGATATTATAGATCTTATGATCTCCAAAAGGACAAAAACGTTATGCCTCTATCCTATTGAAGGTAATAAAAATTCGCAATTTATAAATCATCTTGCTCTATTATTAAAAAACAAAAATTCAAATTTAACAAAGATTGAATACAATTTAATTTTCTCAAATTCTTACGATTTAGAAGAACTTTTAAAAAGTGTTCGATCTTTAAAATGTTTAACTATAAAATGTTCTTTTTTCAAAGATAAATTTATGCAAATTATTTTAAAACTTTGCCCCGGATTAGAGGAATTATCCTGGATAGTGCACGATTTATGGTTCCTAGATCTCAAAATTGACTCAATGGCCCAAACACGAATCACTTCGTGTTTTTAGAGTATATGGTCGTTATTATTATCTTTTTTTTATAAATTTAAGCTCAATAACACCGAGTGAAATTTCCGATAAATTGCCCAATTTAGAAATCTTTCAAACGAACAATCAGTTTTTAAATTTACTTTTCTCCAAAAGAATTCCAACAAAAATAAAACAATTATTAATTCAACGTCCTACAACTTTAGCATCAGTACAAAGTTTTTATGAAATCTTCCCCGAAACTGACTCAATTTTTTTGACTGAACCTGTATATCCAGTTTCGCAATTTATTTCACATTTTCTACATTTGAAAAATCTTTCGTTATATTTTTGCAACAACGTTCAAATGGTGAATGTTCTTGAAAATTGTGGGTCAAAATTGAAGTCTTTAGTATTAAAAAAAGCAGATAACGTCAATTTGAGTAGTGTTTTAAGACTATGTCCAAATTTAGAACATCTTGATCTTTACACTTCCTCCAGTGTAGATTTAGATTCTAATGAAGTTGTCTCTCCATTCCAAACTTCGATCATTTAAAACATGGATAGCAACTGATAACATAATCCACTTTTTAAAAGGATTAACTTCACTTGAAGTTGTACAATTTGAACGTTGGCCAACATATTCTCCCAATGATCTCCAGGAATTAATCACTACATTTAAAACAATCAAAATTCTACATATTTATGCTGATTGTAATTTCACTCAAAATTGCATAGAACAAATCATTAGTCAATGTAATAACTTACAAGAATTCGTAGTGCCTTCGAACAATGACCATTTTAATCTCGATGATGTAGAGATGTTTATTAGGAATAATAATTATAGTTTAAATGTAATAAATTCATCCTCTTATATAAGAATTCATAAATATGTTCATTGGTAATTATGTTCTATCTATGACAACAAAATTCTAAATTTTCAAATAATATTATACACTATGTCTTTATTAAAATGATGATTTATTAAAATATTTCCACATTATTTTGTCATGTATTTAATTATTCTTTTTAATGTATATAAATATTTTAAATGTATAAATTTTTTTTTAAAGCAGATAAAAATATTTTCTTTTTTTCCCTTTTATGTTCCTTGCACACTTTCAAAACCCATTCTATCAGTTGCACTTTAACGCACAGACGGGCGAGGAGACTGCTCCCAGTGGCGTAACGTACGCCCCCGCAGACCCCGGATCTTGGGGGGCCGACGTGCCGGGTTGGGCTAAAAATCTAGTAGCTCCGATAAAAACGGAAACCAAAAACGGATCAAAGGCCGCCGCAACTTTCGATTATTGTAGGTGTAGGTCTGGATTAAATGGGGAAATTTACTAGAGTATTTTGGGACTGAAATTTTATTTAAAAAAAATCTTTTTAGAATCACATCACTATAGTGGTTTTTCCATTGAGTTATTCTGCCAATCTAGGTATATCTACTTTATCTAGTGACCGATCAAAATTTTAAATATTTACATAGTTTATTGAAATCACTTTTCTCGGAAATGTAATCTGATAAAAAAAAGTGAATTACCCATACCCCTGATTATTTTTTTTAATCGAGCGTTTTAATATAAAACAAAAATATTTAAAATTAAAAAAAAAAAAATATATATATATATATATATATATATATATATATATAGCAATATATTATTAATAAAACATAATGTTTATTTTATTTGAAAATCAAAATGCAAAATAGACATGAATCATAATGATTATCATACATCAACAACCTATATGACGATTTGTTTGTTTTTAGTGGAACGTTTTGGGTTATAATTTTTATATGGTGCATAGCAATGTGTAATAAATCAAAATCCAATGTCCAGATGCTCTCTCTCTTCTGTCATATGAATGTATTCCCCTTGTCATAGGAGGTAATGTCATCAAAACGACATGTCCTGTTGTTGGTGAAGAAAATATAGATGTATACCTCTAAAAACAATGTGCAATAGAAACATCGATCCTTTGGAATAGAACAAGAAATTCGCTCGTACTAAACATACATTCACATATGTATATTAGGGGTATGACTTTTTTACAACCTCGTATCCCTGTATCATTACATGATGAACTTTTACTAAAGGTTGAATAAAATCTTACTTTCAAGGTGATTTGATAAAAAAACGTCACGCACAAAATGATTTGAAAATTTTATATATCAGATTTTTTGCCAATTTTTTGAAGTCACTCTAAATAGATACAAAATTGTACACAAGCTTTAGACTCACTTATATAGGGTCATTAGAGACACAAGGAAGTCAAATATTCTAGATAAGGTCATTGCTGAGGATGAATTTCATTGGGGGGTTGTCCTTATTGAGGGAGGAGTCTTAGTAGACTTCTGCCATAACTTTGATTGCACCGCACGCTCACAACATTGGTTGGTTCGGGCAATACTGATTGGAAATTCATCTATTTTCCAGTGGGTTTTCAAGCAATTGAGCTCTGCTGATTCAGAGCTGCAGATAGTTCATCAAAATCTTGAACGTGAAAGCATTGGCTGCTGATTTAATGATTAGCCCATTAGTAAGAAATGAATGGACGAATTTTAGGCAACCTTTTGCGGATTTCAGGCATCAGTATAAACGAAAGAAGGGCTAGAATGGCACGAGAGGTCCAGCATGCATTGCTGATATTTCGAATTTGTTGAAATTTCACGAAGGGGATTTCATTCCTCTAAGCAAAGTGACAGAAGTCACGAGTGAGGTGGTAAAGAAACTTCATGTCGTCTCTTCAGCCGCCTGTTTCCTTAATTTTAGTTTTAACTTTGCTGAAGGCTCCTTTCAATTTATTATAATGGGTAATCAAATCCTGCACAAAGAAGTAGTGGATGTTGGTGATTTAGTCAAACCATGGAGCTCATCGCCCATGACAACACGTAGAAGGCGATCCAGCACATGGAGCTGGCAACTAATAAACTTGGGTTTTGGGGTACCTTTCTCTTCGAACATTTGCTGCAGCCGATCATCGCCTGCTTTTATTTAGAATAACAAAAAAAATACTAAAATTTGCTTTTATAAATAGAATTGATATAATTTATCATTAAATCTTTATTAGAAAAATAAAATATATAGCTATGATTTTGGCTTACCCCTTCCCAGAGGTTCCCTTACCCCCCCCTCCGCCAGGATTTTCTAGAGGGTTCTGAAAGTTATAAATGACACCAAATTAAGCAAATTAAGCTAATTAAAACTCAAATACTCGCTTTGAACACCTCCCTTATATACCAGCTTATACAAGACTGCGACTATTCAACCTAAAATTTCAAAGTGGTTTGTGCGTGACCTTTTTTAATAGTTTCATGGAATAAACGTCATTATAGTCATTAATAGACAAAAGTTCATTGAGTCGTGATACAGGAAATCTTTTAAAAAAAAAAGTCGAAAAGTCATACCCCTAATGTATATATTTGGTGGAAATGTTTAGATATAGCATACCTAAAGGCTTCAAGGAGAGAGAGAAAGTGGAGGGAGAGATAGAGCGCTAGCTAGCTGTTGTTTTCCAGTAAATTAACCACATCTCACTTGATATATATTTTCTGCTAAATATATAGTCAATTTATCTAAGACCTTTATGGTGGTAGCAGTACTTCATGCTTGTTGGTCATGAGTACAAAATTTCAAGTACCAAATTAACTACACCATTTGAAAAGGGTTATAAAATCTCTTCCTCGCTAAGTGTTCAAAATGAATTTCAAAGAATGTGATTTTGAGATCTAAGTTAATTAGGTGGATTGAATTTTGAATTTAAAAGCTAACATAACAATACGCATCCCTCGATGCATTTAGCTTCATTGTTATTATTTACTAATTTTGTGTTTTTATTACTTTCTCTTACCTCTATATATGTTAATATATAGAAATGATTATAACTGGATATGGCTGATGTGAATGTATTCAAGGGATGATAATTAGGCAGCCAAACACAAAAAAACAAAATTTTTTATTTTTCTCTGTCGACGTTTCGAACGCTCATCGCGCTCATCATCAGGACCTACGGTCAACAAATATTATTTATTCATATATTAAAAAGATTTACATAGACAATATGTTTGTTGTTTACAGTTGTTAAAATTCTTATAGATATTCATATTATTTGATGTATCATCAGTATTTATTTGTGTATCAATATCTGTATATGACATGCTATATCCATCTAAGCTTATGACTTTTCTATCTGTAAGTAATTATACTCTGATACAATATTGTCTATGTAAATCTTTTTAATATATGAATAAATAATATTTGTTGACCGTAGGTCCTGATGATGAGCGCGATGAGCGTTCGAAACGTCGACAGAGAAAATAAAAAATTTTGTTTTTTTGTGTTTGGCTGCCTAATTATCATCCCTTGAAGTTAATATATAGAGAAAATATTTGGTTTTATGTCAAAAATTCGATGCCGAGATTTTGATGGATATACACGTTTTGAGGTCCCCAGAATCCAAAAAAGTGGTTTTCCCGACATGGTCGTGTCGTGTGTCTGTATCCAATTTAAAGCATGAAGGAATTGAGCTAGGTGGTTGAAATTTTATATTTAAGTTAGACACCCCCCTGAAGCGTGAAAATAAGCTTTTAAACAAAATCGGCCAAAAAGTACTAGTACTTTACTGATGTACTTTTTCAGTTTTTTTAGACTTTCTCAAAATTCGCTCCAACGATTTTGATTAAAATTCCAAAATCAATTATTTTTTAGATGCTCTTTAAATTGTATATTCTCATTTTGTCATTAAAATCTTTTGAAGACCACTTTACTCTTGTACTTCATAGGAAAGATAGGAAAAATGGTTGCCATGGTAACATAAAATATTTTCCCATGTTTTTTTTTTTAATTTATTTATTGGCTGTCGGCCAGTAGCCATCCCGCCAACTCTCCCATGGTTATAAATTTTACATCTTGAGTTCTAATATATGCCCCCGAGTTTGGCGTAGTAGGTAGGGTGCCTACCTCCTATAGCAAACGTCGCGGGTTCGGCCTCAGGCAGTCCGATGATTTTATTTAAGCCATTTGGATACCAGGTGGCTTAAATAGAAATGCCTGAACCCCCAATATATATATTACTTACAACGGTCATCGTCTAAAGTCTTATATGGCCTGAGTTGCCGAACAGACTGTATGAGTGTGAGTGGAAAAGAGAAAAAAGTGTGAATGTTTAAAAAAAAAAAAAATTCTAATATATCGGCGGAAACTAAATATAAGTCGACACAAAAAATCTGGTGTGACAAGCACAGAACACAACTTTCAATTTCCGAAGGTAAAAGAAAGTTTTGTACTGTGCGATCAGTCACACCATATTTTTTTTCCTTGACTTCTCCTCACCCCCAGAACCCCTCTTACCAAACAACAAACATTCGCCAGTTATTTATTTTTCTCAGAAAATTCCTGGAAATAAAATTTAAACAAAAAAAGTATTCATGTAGTTATTTGCTAAGTTAATTTTCTGCTTGGTCGGTAATATCTAAACATACCTCTTATATAACTTTGTTATATTGACTTTGACGAGTAATAAATAAATAATTCAACTTTATTTTTTCCATTTAATTGACTTTTCAATTGGCATTTCAATTTTTTCTAAATTAGCAATCTTCTCTTGTAATTTAAAGACAGAGAACGAACAAGTCAGACGGAATAAAGGGAGAGGAGTTTACGAATAAAATATCTGAAATTCAACAAGAGAGAGAGTGAGTGAGGAAGAGTGTTTGTTGTTTTGCATCCGGGCATACAATTGTATGTCTCAAGACGCGATTTAAGGACTCCACAAGAAATGAGAATGGATATTCAAGGGCCAACCAGCCAACCAACTTGGAGCAAACTAAACGACAATATTTCTTATTGGTTTCTTCGTCTTCTCTTTGTGTCTCATTTGCTTTTGTTTATAGTGTTGTCTTCTTCGAATTGATTCGCTTTTTAATTAATTTCTCCTCTAAACTTATTGTCTCCCTATATTAGGGTATTTTATATGTCAAAATATAAGATAAATAAAAAAGTCAAAATTATTTGGTAATTTGAAAATAAGCCTGCTGATAGGCAACTAAACTCAATAAATGTGCTCTGAGTTCAGTTTATCTAAATATTTTTTACTTTCTCTTACCTCTATACCCGGTATATGTTAATATTTAGAGAAATAAGTTATTGGATTCATGTCAAAAATTCGATGTCAAGATTTTGATGGATATACACCTTTTGAGGTCCCCTGAATCCAAAAAAAGTGATGTGTCTATGAACAAAATAGTTAAAGAACGAAAATACCTACGGGGTTGATATTTTATATTTACAGTAAGTTAGCTAACCCCCCCCCCCCTCCGGGATGTAACACGAAGCTTTTGAACAAAATTTGCCAAAGAGTCCTAGTATTTTCTTCAGTATTTTTTTTATTTTCTCAAAATTCGCTCCTAACGATTTTGATTAAAATTCCAAAATCATTTATTTTTTAGATGCTCTTTCAAATGTATATTCTCATTTTGCTCTCAAAATTGTTTGAAACTCACTTTACCATAGGAAAGTTAGGAGAAATGGTTGCCATGGTAACAAAATATAAATATTTTTCTCTGTTTATAAATTTTATATCTTGAATTCTAAAGGTGCGTACACATCTGCGCTCTGCTCCGTTCGCGAGCACCATGTTCGTTGTTTTGAGATGCTCGCGAGCCGCTCGCCGCGATCCATTTCTTGGATCCCGGCAGGTTCGTCAAAATAAATAATTTCAACGAACATCGGACGAGCAACGAACACGAACCGCGATCTGCTCGCGAGCGGAGCAGAGCCCAGAGTGTACGCACCTTTATATGGACCGTTTATTTTGAAAGTGGTGTAAGTCCATTTTTTTTTTTTTTTAAATGAGGTATCACATAATTTATGCTTAAACTAATGTAAATTTTCTATGTATAACTAGCTAGTGGTAAATTTCTTAAAAAGTTTCCATGTTTTGTACAATTGAAAATTGGTCGGTAAATAGATTTTTTATCCCCCCACAAAAAATCGGGTGTGACTAGTCGCACTATATTTTTTTATCTGTATTCTCCAATTAATACAAATACCCGAATGATTTACCCTAAATATTTTTTTAAACAAAAAATAATTTTGTTTTTGGCTATTATTTTGCTAAAGTTAATAACATTTCTTGTTAAGGTCTTCCTCTTGTTTTAAACTGTTTAATGAATCTATAAAATTTTAATTCAATCAGCCTGCAGAATAACACATAGTCCAGACTATCTAAATATTTTTTTTGGACCCAGAAGATTTTTTTAAAACTCTCTATTCTTCAATTAAACCATTAAATGATTGCATCCTCGTTACTTCAACAATAACATATCTCCAGCCACAGATTCACCCCCTTAACCATTTAAATTTTCAAAAACTCATTTACGTAATTGAAATTTGATTTCCCCAATTTCTCTAAAATTTCTAACCAATACAGTCAATTAATCAACAACCTAATAATTCTCTTTTTCAAAATTTTCCTTGGATAAATTACTTAGTTTTAGAAACTAAATATCAACACAATATTTGTGTTTGTATTCGATATATTAACTCCCTCTATATATTGTACAAACACAATAAGTAATTTTCCAGTGAAATTTAGTATAACAGAACGGGATTGAAAGATAGACATTCCTTAATTAACCGAACACTACTAAACTCATATTCATTACTAAATTGGTAATAAATGTGCCTGTTTATGCGTGTACAATTTTAATTTACAAATAACATGTCATAATTTGAAACTAGATTGCATATGAACCTAAATCGTCCCTTCATGTTAATATATGAGTGTCTGTTTATCTGCTGCGTAGCTCTAACCCTATTTGAGTAATTTGCTTTCAAAAGGGCCTTATTTACTTGTTATTCAATTACGCGGATAAGGCAATGTCTTAAATATTAAATTACATGAGAGTTATAACTTGAAAAGGCAAAAAAAAATGAATATCTCCCTACCTGGAATTAATATATTTTGAAATTTTTATTTTTTGACAAAAAGAAATAATAATGATTGATTGATTTTGTCTTTAAAGAATATAAAATTTTATACTACTCGAAATTTTTCATATTCATAAAAAATTATTCCCTAGAGTAAAAAAAAGCCACTTTGATAAAAAAAAGAGGCTATCATCAAATTATCTTATAAACTCGGGCAAAAAAGTTCCAATAGTACTTTTTTTTTACAATGAGTTGATTTTAGTTTGACTTTTTGAAGGCGTATCAAGTGATGGAGAGGAACTGATAATGAACAACCGATGACCTTAGGGGGACTCGTTGCCATCCATCATCATACGCACTTACTTTCTTTCCCTTCCATCTATGGACGCATTCCCGAGGGACTTCGGGGATTAAATTCTTTGCAAGATGGGCGTTATAAAAATGAAATGTTTCTTTTTAACTTCCATGAAAACCTCTTTTCATTTTTTTTTTTTTTTTACTTCCATAAAAAAAAAGAGTTTGCTCTCCCTAATATAAATATATGCAGGGTATTATCCGTTACAAAAGAAACACTAAAATTGAATATAATCTATTTATAAATTAAATATTCATTAAACAAAAGCAAAGTGTCGAGTGATTAGGAATTAAAATAATTTTTTGATCCAAATGTGTAAATGTTTCGATCAATCTTCAGGTCACAGAACTATCGTGCCATATACATTGTTGATGAATGATGGAGCGAGTAAACACTCCCCGAATTCATGGCTTTTTTTTAATATTTACAACGGGACTTTCGCCGGAAGGAAAAAGACAACGATGTTAATGTATTCTTATGTACATTTCTATCCCTCGGGTGTCATCGTTGCCCTCTCATCTCGTTAAAATTTCTGTTATATATAAAAAAAAAAAATAAAATAAAAATATTTGCCACACAGCTCTGTGGAAGTTAGAATTATTTAGACTTTGTCAGTCAACTATAGGTTTGTTCGTTTCACTTGCCATGGCTATTTTTGAGGTCGAGGGTCCGGTGGCCTGGTGCTCCGGAAAGGCTGGAGATCCTGGGTTCGATTTCCGGGGGCCATGGGATGTTTGGTCTCGTCAATAAATAACACTCACAGCTTTGTTATATATAATGTATATCTATGACCCAGTTAAGTCCGAAGAGAATCGAGATGTTTTGAATACTAATATCTAATTCAAATATATAAATCTCGAAAATATTTGACTATAATGGCTATTTTTGTCAAAAGGTGCAAATTTTGCAAGTTTTTCTAGTGTGAAAAAAATGAAACGAACAGAATGTAGGGGCAAAATGTGTAAATTATACTGCAATTGGATGCGAAACGAACAGACCTAATATAATGTTTAGTGATACAATATTAGAAAACATTATTTAATGATAATTTTCATATAAACAATAGCTTATCTCGCTTATAAATTACCTGTATTGTCATTTGTATAAATCATAATAAGTAGCTATTAGTCTCAGTTTTAGAGCTAGTAAATGAAATTTCTTATGTTTGCCTAAAATCATCTTCTTTTTGCGCTTTATTAATTTTCGTCTCATTTTTTTTTTATTATTATT
>JAKCPI010031030.1:0-16242 GCA_023213315.1 Euborellia annulipes
AAAAAGTTATAAACGATATTCACAAAAGTTTTTAAGTACTTTGAAACGAGTAAAATATAAGAAATATTTTTCTTCTTTTTTTTATATGTTCTATTTCGTAGGCGTCACTTTATTTTTTATTTGCAATTTAGGCTGAGAGCACGGCAAACTCGGACCATTTTGATGAATTCTTTTGGTCAACGAATTTTCGTTGTTTAAAAGGATTTTTTCATTTTGACGTGACAATGTCTTACAAATCATGTGTCTATAGTGGCATGTTAGAGGCACGAAAAAAGTTTATCGGCTTAAATAACTCCGCTGTCTTAAGAGGTATAATTATGGGGAATATACGGTTAGAAAGAATGAGTTTTCAGCTAAAGATTTCACCATTTATTTTTTTCATATCATTTCATTTTACTGCGCTAAATTCTAATTTGAAAGTTTAAACTCCTGTAGATTCCTAACGGCTTATCAGATCAGACTAAATGTGATGTCGATTTATGCAGGAAGAAAACCTCTAATAGAATAAATAAAAAAAATCCTGAGTAATTAACTCCAAAATTAGTTTTTTCTCGAAAAACCTCATTTTTTAGGCAAAAAAATATCGAAAAATAGCCCTACTTGTGCAACGCATAGCTACTTGACCATAAAAGCTACATTAAATCTAAATATAGTATTAGAAACAGTGGCTCAACCCCCGGGCCTTTTTTCTTTTTTTTTTTTTGATATGACGTCATTTTACAGCATGAGAGCACTCGGCGGGATTTCGTTTTTCGAAATTTTAAACCCCTGTAGATTCCGAACGGCTAATCAGATCAGACTAACTGGGATTTCATTTGGTGCAGAAAGAAAACCTCTAATAGAATAAATAAAAAAATTAACTCCAAAATTAATTTTTTTTTTTTCGAAAAACCTCATTTTTTAAGCATAAGTCGCCCTGAATGGATAAAAGTTTGTCCACACCTGTCATATATTGTTACAATGAAAATGTTTGAACATGTTTAATAATGGGAACAAAGTACTAGTAAAAAAAAACAATACTTTCTCTCTTTATATTTCAATATGAAAGAAAAATTTTTTGAATTCAAGCAAAAGACGTTGTCACGTTAAAAAGTCACCGGCTGTGTAGAAGACACAGCCAACACCAAATTTTTAACTCTAGGTTACTAAAAATTCAATTTAAAAAAAAATATATTTTAACAAGTCATTGATTTGTTGTTTTGTTACTATATAGATTACGAGAAAATATATTGTTGGGGTGACATCCTCATTGAATTTACAATTTGAATTAAACAAAAAACAAAATAGAGAAGTTCTAAAAACTAACTTTGATTAGATTCTAAATTAACTTGAATTGTTTTATTAGATTTTATAACTTTTAAAAACTTCAAAATAAAGAAATTTTTTTTATCAAATTCAATCGATTATGCTTCGAAAAAGGGGAATATAAAATTTCAACGTCGTAACGCTTTTCGAAATATTTAGTTCACAGACAGACAAACCATGTAGCGAAAACCACTTTTTACTTTTTTTAGACTCAGGGGACCTTAAAACGTGTATATCCATCAAAATCTCGACATCTAATTTTTGACATGAATCTAATACTTTCTATATAATAACATATATAGAATCTTACCTATGTAAGATAAACTTTTTTTTCCTCACTATTTTAATTTGAATATGGTGGCCCTGGTGAAGTTAGCCATATTTATATCAATTGTTTTATTGTTTTTTGCACCAAATTTCACACTCTTCAAAAAAATTTGGAGGATAAAAGTTTGATAAAAAAATCATCTAATATGTGTAATCTTGATTAAATAAATATTCTCCTTCTTTGAAAAGTTTTCTTTGAACTTATTTGTCAAATAAATTCAATCAGAATTATTTGAACAGGTGAATTAAGTCTTAATGGCTTTCAATTCATTTTTATCATATTCTTTCTTCTCTTTCATTTCTATTGATTGATTATTCGAATCTCTTTTTACATTTTGTTGTTGTTAATCTCTATTAAATATTCATTAATGATCTTATAAAGTCTATTATTGTAATCATCGTTAAATTTTTTATATGATTCACTTTTCACTTTTTCTCACTTTAAATAACAATGAATTTAAATATTTTATTACTATTTCTGTTCAATTTATATAATATTAATGGAAATCGTATAAAATTTCAATTTTCCATTGGTGAACAAAAGTAGTTGATTTTTAATTAAATTGTTTTGTCCAAAATATTTTTCGGCATCTGAAGCTATTTATTTATTCAAATTGGTAACTATACTCTAATGAAAATTTGAATTTTTAATCACTTAATGTAATTTCGATTCCACTCTTCGAAGAACATAAATATTAATACAACTACAATGACATTTAAAATGAATTTATAGCCATCAAATTGTCTTGAAAGCCTCAAGTAAATAAACACAAAACTCTAATTTGCTCTGTAAACAGAAAGCAGTGTAAATATGTCCATCGTCTATTTTGATTTGAATAGTGACAACAATTACCTAAGGCTAGGCTTATTTTTTTATCATTTTGCATTTAATTAAATAGGCAAATCAATAAACTCTTCTTGGTATTTTAATGTTCTTATTCTCCTTAAAATATTGATTTCTTTCAAAATTATGAGTCATCAGTCCATCACTTGATTAGATGGGATCTTTTATTTATTTATTTTATTTTATTTTTTTTTAGGAGGGTGAGAGAGGTTTAAGGTGCGCGTCTCGGGGTGTTAATTTTGGGAGATTGCGGCCACAATTTTGAAGCTATCGACCTCAAATTTTTTTAAAATTAAAGCTATTTAAAATATCTACAACTTCTAGAAGCCCTTTTTTTGATTTTCGAAAAAATAAATTTTTTTTTAGATTAATCGCATTAAATAAAAGATATTTAAAAAAAATTCGCTCTATATTTTATATATAATTAAATTAGTAATCAATGTGTTAAAGAATAATTAATTTTCTACCCTTAATTAATTAGCTGGAATCTTTCAAATGAAATGGAATAAATCCCTATGGAAAAAACTAACGCCATCTCTTGCCGCCTCGAGTAACTCGGTAGTGAATCGTCTTCTAACGGTTTTTCGAGACGCGCACCTTAAGGTCAATTTCCACTAGGTCGTGCCGCTGCCGTGCGATGTCGTCGGCCGTAATCGCTCAAACGGACTTGCTATACTATTTCCGTTTGAACCGACGGCATGGCACGGCAGAGCAATGGCAGCGGCAAGACCTAGTGGAAATTGGTCTTTACTGTCAGACTTTTCATCCGAAAGTACACCAGATATATTTTTCCAAAGGAGGTTCAGTATCCAATCGGAAAATAGATAAAAAAGCTCCTTGTTTTCTGGCCACAACTTATTAATTAATTTAATTCACAATTCTGAAAACAGATGTAATCAACTAATTGGCTTAGTTATGTTTATAGAATTAGCGAATGGGAATCGAATACAATTCTATTTATATAAAATACATGTAAGCTTATTTGTACCTATACATTTATATTTATTTATTTTACTCTTTGAGTGGATATTATTTAATTAATTTTATTTTTTAATATATTGATTCTCATCGATTGTGAAAGAAAAACTTTTTATTTTGTATTTCTTACTTAACGTTCATATGTTCGCATTCCTTTCATCCATTTAAATTTAAAGAGTTTGTCTGTTTTTAATTGGTCAAGAGGTGAAAGAGCAAGAAATAGGCCTCTATTCTATATCTGTATTTTTCTAACGGAATTTTCCTTAAATAATAAAAAGTACAAATTTATTACAGTGGGCTCTCATAACTCAAAAAGGTCTATTCAATGCTTTTGGTTTAAAACCATTGCCAGGGCTGTATTTCTAAATAGGCTAAAAAGGTTGCAGCCTAGAGTGGCAACAAATTCAAGGGCGTCAGATCGACAATTTATTCAAAAGTTAAATTGAAGTATTTCAGACTTTGATAATATTTCACGTACGAATTTAAGAATACATATTGGGGTGGTCCTTAAAAATTGATTTTTGAAATTTATACTGAGTCATCGTTTGTCCTACTCATTAAAAAAAGAATTATAGAAATTTTTTGCGAATTTTTTAGCATGATTTTAGGGGTCGCTACCACCCTTTAAAGTTTAGGCTTATTTTTTTTTTTTTTTAAACATTCACACTTTTTTTCTCATTCACACTCACACTCACACAGTCTTTTCGGCAACTTAGGCCATTTAAGACTTTGACGATAACCGTTGTAATATATATATCTACTATTGGGGGTTCAGGCATTTCTATTTAAACCATCTGGTATCCAAATGGGTTAAATAAAATCATCGGACTGCCTGGGTCCGAACCCGAGACGTTTGGTATAGGAGGTAGGTACGCTACCTACTACACCAAACCCGGAGGCTTTAGGCTTATCCAAATACATTGAGGGAAATAAACAATTAGACAATTAGCCTTAATAGTCCAGAACTTTTTACCTGGATAGTATTCAGAAGTTAATGAAATTTTTTTAAGTTATTTGGGAGTACTCTAGGATGTCTATTCCAAGTCCTCGATTTCCAGGACCCTGTGCTAACTTGAAAGGGGAGGGGGTGTAAAAATTTTTTATTAATTTTTTGCTTATATTTCCTAATCTGAACATATTTCATTAACTTCGGAATACTTTCCAGGTAAAAAGTTCTATCGACTGGACTATTAAGGCTAATAATTTATTTCCATCAATGCATTTGAATAAGCCTAAACTTTAATGGATGGTAGCGACCCCTAAAATCATGCCCTGGTATAAATTGCAAAAATCAATTTTTAAGGACCACCCTAATAAACATATTGTATACATAATTGTATAGAGCAAATATGAACTATAGAGGGGATGTCAAATGGACTTTAGCCTATAGGCGGCATACTCTTAAATCCGGCCCTGACCATCGCGCCTCGAACTATGGGGGAATGTGCAGCTAAATTCTAATTACTCGGATGAAATTTCTCGTGATAAACTGGATTCATATCCTTTTACAAAAAAATCCAATTTTTGCTCGGGCCAAATAAAATATTTTTTTAATTAAAAAAATTTTGTTCCACAGATTTGAAAAAAAAAAAAAAAATACTAAAATTTCTTTGCTTTATTGTAACATTTTCTTTTTGTAAAAAAGGATTTATTCAGCTTTTTTTCAGATTAAAAAAAATAAGAAGAGGCAGTTTCCAATAAGAGTTTAATCTGAAACTGAAATGGGAGGATTCTTTATTCATCTTCTCGTCACAGTCTTTAATAACGTTGAAACGTCACAAAAGCTATTTCAATGAAAAATTAAAGGTACAGTCAAACTCCCTATCTCAAATAACATTTATATATATTTTTGGCCTTTAGATCTATAGTATTAGCATATTTATAAATTTTAATTCTCTTTTAAATAATTAAATTAATTACACTTTGAATTTAAAAAAAAAACTAAAATGGAGATAATAAAAAAAGAAAGCTAGAGAGGTTTCCAATTGGTTAGATTTCGGATCTATATAAAATATTTTGGAATTAGCTCACGAATGATTAACTAGAATTTGATTTTTCCTCTCTATATATGTCAAAACTTAGTTTCAGAAAAGAGTCAGAACTCGTTCTGCAAGATGGCCAGAGGGATCTTGATTTGCATCTGGCATCAAAGATTGTTTTTGTAACCTTGAAAGTTTTCACGCTATTGTTCTTGTTCTCTCCCCTCTCCCTGGTTTTAGAACAAGCAAACTCGACATAAGGATAAATTCTAGCTGGCAATCAAGAATTAACTAAGATCCTAATAAAAACATTTCCGAATCTTGTACTTACTTTTTTATCTTCAAATAATTAAGTTTAGGCTATCCCATTGAGTTAGAAAAACATTGTCGAATGAAAACATTGGGCATTTAACAATTTCTTTATGCATCTTTGATAGAGACCCCCTCCTCAGTTTATCCATACTAGAGTAATAAAGACCCTTTTGTGAAAAATTTCTTAAGATAATATCCTAATTAATTGACCATTTTTCTTTATTCAGTTTACGTTTGATATTTAATATTGTTTTCCCTCTAAATTAAAATTGTACGATTCAGCCCGCATTTCAGCTAGTTAAATTCCCATTAAGAAATTTTTCTACTCTTAGATACGGGCCTTAACTATTAATTTGTTAGATTTATGTTACGATAAGAGTTGACCGAGATGACTCGAGAGATCTTAACGAGATTTATTTCCCCCACCAAGTCTGTTTTGTACTTATAATTAAAAAAAAAAATCACTTATCTAAGAGATAAAGGTGAATTTATTTTTTTAATGAGCGAAAAATCCTTGAAATTTCTATTTTATTTTATTAATATAAAATTTGAATTAACTTCAAAGAGGGGATTGAATTTTTTCAATTAAAAAGAAAATATAAAAAATTTTTGAATAATAATAAAAAATCTACAATTTTGGTTTAGATAATCTACAAGATGATTTATGAAAAAAAGAATTTTTATTTTCTTCATAAAAATATTTTTATCATTATCCAAATTTATTGATATTTATTAAATTAGTGGCTCTATCAGTTGCCATGTTTGCTTGATCAATGAAGTCTTCCCCATTGCCTGCTCTCAGTTAGCCGAATAAAATTTATTCAATTCATGATTATTGTCTGTTTTTTTAGATTATTCAATAAAAACGTCGACAATTTAATCAAAAGCATACAGTCTATCAGAGGCAGAATAAGCCATTGAATTTTCAAGAAACACACTTTTTAGATTTGTTTAACTTTTGGGCTCTTGAAAGTGTAAACATTCGATCAATCAATCTTTTTTTTAAGCCTTGAACAGAGCTTCTGAAAACTTTTATGGACTCTTTGACGTATTGCCTGAATCAAGACCTATAAAAAATAAATATTATCTTTCTTTCATTTACACTATTAAGTACTAGACCACCCAGCAGTCAAAAATTTCACTTGCCAACATCTCTTAATCATCAAATCTTAAACATTGTGCCTTTTGTGCCTAACATTGCCTATTAAACGATAGGTAATACGTCTTCATAGATGGTCGCTCAAAGGTTAGTTATGTCACGCTCCTAAATGACAAAGCCTTGGAGGACAAAGTTGAAACCATTGGAGTTATTCCACATCTCAAAGGCTTTTGACCAAGAATGGAGTACAAACATATAAGCAAAACTTCAATCTTTTTGGCCTTTAATTTAAAATTATAATAAAACTTTTTTTTTTCAAAAATCTCAGTGGTTGTTAATTGAGTATCTTGCCTGAGTTTCAAAAGGTCAAGCGTAAATTTAATTAAAAAAAAATTAATAAAATATTTTTTTTTTTTTGAGAGGAAGGTATGATCTTAATATAAACCTGAAACCCCCTGCTTCTAACAAAATGATGATGTCCGCAGATCACTAAAATAGGAGAGGAAGTCAGCCAGTAGAGTAGCCTCTATTGAATAATGCAGTAAACTTGCTAACACTCATTTGGACTGATGATTGGAAGGAGGCTACCTTACTGATTGATTTCCTCTCTTATCACATTTTCTAACAAAATAAATTTTTATTAGTTAGAAAACATTTCTCATGTTTCCAATTGTAATCTACTTTTAGACCAATACAGTGGCGCATTCAAGGAGTGGAAGGCAATAATGATTAGTTTAGAATTCAAATTGGAATTAATAAAGAACCTCTGTATGATTAAAATTATTATGTATATTTATTGTATATTTCTGAAATTTGATAGATTCTAATTCAACAAAACATTTTCTCTAGTTCATATGTTTCAAAGGTTTATTAAATTTAAAATCAAATTAACATTTTCACGTTTTATTGAAATTAAAATATATATGAAATTAAAACATATAACCTCAGAGAAAATGTTTTAGATAGAATTAAAGATCAAATTTCAGCAATATACAATATAACAGTTATATACATATGAAACATATCACCTTGTGTTTTTAGTTTTAATTTACCTAATTGAAAATCATGTATAAATAAGGGTTATTAGTTTAAATTTAACCTTGAAGGCTTAATCAAGATTAATAGGGTGGTTTAGTAACCTCTCTATTATAAAAAAAAAAAAACTTTTATTCGAAACTATTTTTTTCTTACAGATATCCGCCAATTTCAGCGATAACAAATATATATGATTGATTAGATAATAAAACAGAAACAGATTTTAGTAAAATGATGAATTATACTCAAAAGTTTGTGTAGTTCTAAAAGAGAAATTTCCAAGGAGGTAATATTTCTTAAATGAGAAATGTAACATTTGTCACCTTTAAAGAGAGAAAACTATCGGGAGGAACATTGAAAGAAGGGAAAAGAGAAGGGGGCAAAAGACGACCTAGAGAGAGAGAGAGTGAAGAAATAAAAAAGAGAAATGAGAGAAACTCATGTTTCTTTAAAAGAACAAACAATCTTCTACTCTATCTTTCCGATTAACTACTACTACTACCTACCTACCTACCTAAATAGGAAATTCTCTCTACATGTTTTCTTTTTTATTGTTGAGTTTCTATTGGAATTTTTAATTACACTTCTAAAGTGGAAATTTTATGTCAAGATGACGTTTTTGAAGATTTTACTTCAACAATAGAGATGGGGGATTCAAAAGTTACGTAAGTAAATTCTTGATCCAATGAAGGAATTGAGCTACAGAAGTTGAAATTTTATATTTGAATTAGACACCCCCTCCTGGAGCGTGAAAATAAGCTTTTAAACAAAATTGAGCAAAGAGTACTAATACTTTTCTGATGTACTTTTTCAGTTTTTTTTTTTTTTTTTTTTTTTTATCAAAATTTACTGCAACGATTTTGTTTTAAAATTGAAAAAATCAATTACACTCATTGGCGTAGCCACGGGGGGGGATTTGGGGGGTTCATAACCCCCCATTGGACCCAAGCCATGACTAGATATTTAAGCTCTATAATACAAACAATACTTTCTCTCTCTACATAGGCGTAGCCACGGGGGGAGATTTTGGGGGTTCAAACCCCCCCCCGTGGACCCAAGCCATGACTAGATATTTAAGCTCTATAATGCAAAATACTTTTTCCCTCTATATATTTCATATATAGTGTAAGAGAAAGTAAAAAATAATAATTTTCTCTAGCTTATAAAAAAAAAAAAAATTAAATAAAACGCAAAAAATTCGAGAAAATTCAGAATTTTCCCATTGAAAAGAATTGATTTTTGTTATGCTTTATAAAAAATTAAAGCCGCTTAAAATTGATTAATTCTCGCAAATGAAAAATAATAAAAATTATTATATAAATAAATTTTTCTTTTTTTTTCTTAAAAGAGGGTCTGAGATAAGAGTCTGGTCAAGAGAAACACATAAAGAGACACCCCGGTATTTTAGGCCCTTATACATAAAATTAAGAGATTTGCATTATCTATTGCCTGATACGAGTTGATTGAAAAATTGCGGCACTTAATTAAGAAAGGGCGGGCCCGAGCCACCCCGAGGGGGGGTCCGGGGAGGGGGGGCTAGTCATATATTTCATTAGACGCCTTATACTGCCCTATTAGTCGGGGTGGGGGGAGAAATAATCCCAAACCCCCCCCATCAAAAATTACAAACAATACTTTTTCTCTCTATATATTTCATATATAGGGTAAGAGAAAGTAAAAAAATATAATAATTTTCTCTAGTTTAAAAAAAAAATAAAATAAAATAATTTTTTTAAAGGAAAGTCAAAAAATTCGAGAAAATTCAGAATTTTCCCATTGAAAAGAATTGATTTTTGTCTTGCTTTTTAAAAAATTAAAGCCTGCTAAAATTGATTAAATCCCTCAAATGAAAAATAATAAAAATTATTATATAAATAAATTTTTTATTTTTTTTTTTCAATAGAAATCTGAGATAGAACTCGTAACAAGAGAAACAAAACAGGCAGAAACTCTGCTATAATATGGTTATATCTAAAATTCTTAAAGATGTGCGGGTTGCATTTTTTTATTGCCTGAAACGAGTTGAATGAAAAATTGTGGCACTTAATTAAGAAAGGGCGGGCCCGAGCCAGCTCGAGGGGGGGGGGGTCCAGGAGGGCGGATTGGCTAGTTATATATTTCATTAGACGCCGTATACTGCCCTATTAGTAGGGGGGAGGGGGAGAAATCATCCTGAACCCCCCCCATCGAAAATTTCTGGCTACGCCTATGTTTGGACCAAAGAATAAAAAATTTTTCCTTTTTAAATGCATAAAATCATCAAAGGAAATCGATGAATGTTTAAAGAAATTGAATGACTAACATTAATTTTAACATATTCTTATGATTCTTTTGTGTTGAGAGAGGGAGGGGAACATTCTCTCTAGCCCAGGCCCTGTAGTATTGAATACTTCCCGCGCAGCTCGGGCCTAGCCAGGGGCGTGAAGCTCCCCGGGACTTCCCTCCAACTGGCTCTACGGCGAACCCTCGCCTTTCCTTAATAAGGTGCCGCAAATTTTCAGATCACTCGTTTCAGACAATTAATATAAATACATAATACAAAATACAGTACCTACTACCCTCTCAAATCATAAGATTTGTATAAGAAAACAGATTGCCAAGCTAGAAGATCGCAACCCCAGCAAATAGGAGAAATTAGAAATGCATCTCACACTCATAAATATTAGAATTTTGTTTTGAAAAGTTGTCCAAACCTTATTTCCCTGGCCATTTTTTATTTGAGAATTAATATCTCTGCTATTTTTAAGATACAAACAGAACAAGAATCTCTCTGCCTACTAATTTAGTCACTTCTTACTAGATTAAAAATATTATTTTTTGTTTTTAGACTAAGGCAACGAATGAGAGAAGGGGGGTGGGGGAGGGGGGGGGGTGCAAGAGAGAAAGTGTACTTGGTAATTGATTTTAACCAAATTATACTGTGCAAATTAGAATTCCAAATTAAAAACCAGCTGAACCCCATTAATTAATTAGGGAGAGCTTTGGAAAATATTTATTTCAAGCAACCCCAATCGATTGTTAAGTCACAGTCCTAGTGAGTGTGGCAATAATAACGTTTATTATTATTAAACTAAATAATGCCTAATCATTGGCGATAGTCAACAATTAGATCATAGGATCTCCCCTCCCGTGCTAGAGATCAGAGACGCGATAAATTTTGAAGAATTTTATTATTGTAGCTATCAATTAATTTAGAATAATAATATTAGAATTTTATTATTTTAAATGGCTTATGATGCCGAAAAACAACTTTAAAAAAAATAAATATTAACTAGCCGCGCCGCCGCCTGCGGCGGACCCTCGCCTTTTCTTCTTACTCTTAATTACGAAAAGAACATTTTTATTACTATCCTAATCCAGTGACTGCTTGAGGATTTGATTTCATTCATAGATTATTTCTCCATATTTAAGGAAATTAGTCGCGCCGCCCGCTTTCGGCGGGCTTAGAGTCTGACTAGGGGGCTTTGTCCCCTGGACCCCCACCAGCTGGCTCAGGCCCGCCTGCGGCAGACCCTCGCATTTTCTTAATTATGAAAAGAAAATTATCATTACTATATTCCAATTAAGTGCTTGTTTACATTCATAGAATATATACGAATGTATAATATATACGAATATCGTAAATGCAAAGAATACATTCTCTATACATTTCCTTTAGAAGAAATCGTAACTTTAGAAATTAATAACTCAAAAAGTTATAGGAATTTCGGGACCCGAGTATTTTTTCTGAACTCTCCAAAACGTCCTCTATAAGACCGCAAAATTACGTTTCAAAATTCCAACGGGAATTTAGTCAAACAGAGCGTGTCAGACGGACACTCCGCTATTATTATATACTAATTTAAACATACAGTATTGCAGTGTGTATTTAATTTAATCCCACATGGAGGAAAATGAATACCGCACATTTAAGATGCACAGAAAAGCAAGATCATAATCCAACATTTATTCTCGTGAGATTAATTGATCAATAGGCTTATACCGATATATAAAATGAAAATAAAATGGACTCACCACAACGAGAAATGAAGGGGCGCGGCCAGGTGACGTTTCAACTTCCCTAGGCTGACGGAGCTGAAGTAGAAGTAGAAACCATCCCCAACTGTAACAATATAAATAAAATAATTTAGTTTTGAAAACTTAAAAAGTCATTCTAAGATTTCTAGAGAAGAATCGAGAAGCAAAGAAAGTCCTTGCAATTGCCCCATCCCGTAGAGATAAAGGAGAGGGGATGCCTCCTGGGAGTTGGAATAAAATTTTTAAAATAGGCTCTTAAGGGGAACTGGTCAGTATTTTTCTTTTTTTCTACAAAATATTTTTTTATTTTTTTGTAAAAATGTACAGAGATGAAATAATTTTGAAAAAATTCGGGGATTTTTAATGACAAGACGACTGTGATTGCAATTTAACAGTTTCGGTCCGAAAAGACCATCATCAGGCCTGCGAAAGATAACAGAAAAAGTGAGTCAGTACACAGCAATACAAAAAATTAAACACATCACTAATTTTCATTTTCAAGAACATTCCATTAAATTCTAGTTTATTTAAATAAAGCTGAAAGATATTTATTTTATTTTTTATTGTACATCAGAAAGATATTTATTTTATTTTTTAGTTTGTTAAAGGCTTACAAATGCATTTAACAAATGATGTGATTAATTTTACTTTCTCTTACCCTATATTTTTACTTTTTTTTGTATTGCTGTGTGCTGACTCACTTTTGCTGTAATCTTTCGCAGGCCTGATGATAGTCTTTTCGGACCGAAACTGTTAAATTGTAATCACAGTCGTCTTGTCATAAAAAATCCTCGATACAATTTCTCGTAAATTATTTCTTCTCTGGACCTCCATCTGCAACAGAATTGAGTTAACCTCCTGATCCTTTTATAATAAAAGATTCTTAGACAAAATTTATTGACCCTTCTTCCATAGACCTAAACTTTGATAAAACATTACACAATTATCTGCAAATGTATTGAGACTAACGCACAGGACTTAGGCAACCCAAAAGGCACAAGTATTCTTGGGTACTGCACAAGTACATGAATATGGCAACTTTGGGCCTCAATTGCATTTAGCCTGAAATCAATGAACACTTTGGCATGCAAAGGCTCTCTTTTTCTTGTTTTCTCCTTTCTTATTTTAATCAAATCGTGATTTTTTTTATGCATAAAGAAGAAGAAGTGAACGCCAAAGTTTAACTATTATTTCATTGTTTTGCAGTTAAATGATAGAAAAACAATGAAATAGCCACATTTAGAAAGCGCATTGATGGGCTCAAGCCAACATTTTGGCGATTAATCACTTCATTGGGTATTTTCATGAGGAACCCACGTTTTAATTTTAATCTCTGAAATACATTATGATTATCTTTAAAACTATTTCAAGATTAGTGTTAATGGAGAAATTATTTTTTGCATTTGACATCGTTTAAAATAGCTTATTAAAAAAAAAAAAAGTTAAATTTTTTTTTTAAACAAAAAATGATGTAAAACTTAAAATAATTTTTCGTTAAATTTATTGGTAATTTGTCATTTAACATTCTTGTCGAGTAGCCCCCATTCCCCTATCCCCAATTAATTTTAGAGGCAGGGACGTATATGATTTTTTTTAGGAGGGGAGTAGTGTGGAGTTGTGTGCTGTGCTACCACACCAGATTTTTATTTCATTTATTTGCCCAAGGTACTGTACTTCTTGCATCTCCCGTCATCCACCCAGTTCCTTTTATCTAACCTGTTCTATGTAAGGGAGGATGTCCTAGTAGTGGGGGAGAGACTCTTTCTTGCATCATCCCTCATTGAGTGGGAATCGTTCTTTATAAAGGCCTGGAGTATGACTGAAGGTTCTATTATGATTGGATCCAATGTATTGATACTTGCAGATTTGTTTACAATAAATGTTTATTATTTAATGCAAAAATGCGATCATGCAGGTCTATTGTGCAGAATGGCGGTGCCGATCCTCCCACAGTAGTTGAAAATTAATAACTATTTTAAACCGATCTTCAAACTGGTCTCAAACAGCACAAATTAAAGCCAATTGGACTTGCTGTACCTGCTGAAAACAGACGGCCTCATAAGCAGTTTTATTTTAAACAATTTTATTAACGTAGGCCTATATAAAAGCAACCAAAGTAGTTTTATACGGTCACTCTTAGCTTTAGGATCAATTTATGCATCTTACAGAAGATATACTGTATATCTGCTGTACATACATGGCTCAAAATGAATCAAATTCATGGGTTCTGTGATCTGCCTCTGCATTTACGAACAAAACATGATTTAAATTTTTTAACAAAAAAGTACTTTATTTCAAAGCTAAAAAGGAATCAAGTTCACCAGATAACGTTCTTTTCAAAGTGAATAAATAGCTACATCAGCTGCAGAACTAGTGACCGAAACGTTGAGTGAAGGAAAATTCTCTGCTCTTGGGGAGGGAGAAAAGAAATTTTTTACTTTCTCTTACCTATGTATATATGTAATATATATAATAGAGAGAAAGTATTGGATTCATGTCAAAAATTCGATGTCGAGATTTTGATGGATCTTCACGTTTTGAGGTCCCCTGAATCCAAAAAGTGGTTTTCGCGACATGGTCTGTCTGTGGGTGGGTGTGTGGTGGGTGGGGGGGGGGGGGTGTGTGTTCAATTTTAAGCATGAAGGATTTGAGCTACGAGGTTGAAATTTTATATTTATGTTAAACACCCCCCCCCCCGCGACCGAAAAAAATAAGCTTTTAATCAAAATCGGGCAAAGAGTACTAGTACTTTACTGATGTACTTTTTCAGTTTTTTTTTCGATTTTCTCAAAATTTGCTCCAACGATTTTTTTTAAATTCAAAAATCAATTATTTTTTTAGATTCTCTTTAAAATGTATATTCTCATTTTGCAATTGAAATCTTCTGAAGACCACTTTGCTCTTGTATTTCATAGGGAAGGTGGGAGAAATGGTTGCCATGGTAACAAAATATAAATATTTTCCCATACTTATAAATTTTACATCTTGAATTCAAATATATCGGCGGAAACTAAATAAATGTCGACACGAAAAATCTGGTGTGACAAGCACAAAACACAACTTTCGATTACGGAAGCTAAGGGAAAGTTGTGTGCTGTGCGACAGTCACACCAGACATTTTATTTATGAAGACAATAACAAAAAGGGGTTTTTTTTGGGTTAATCTTTATTTAATGAAAACAAAGGTGGCTTTTCAATTCTATTGATAGATTGGAATTATCTTCAGACTATTTTATTTTTAGGACAATATTTTGTTCTCTTCTATCCTGTAAATAGGAAATTTTCGATTGATTTTTTATTTTTGTTCTTTTAAATTTTAGTAAACTCTAAAAAAATATTCCCCTTTGAATACTCATCGCCCCCCCAACTTATTTATTGCCCCCCTGATAATCCAAATCGCCCACTTGGGGGCGACCCCCCCAGGTTGGGAACCACTGAACTAGTCCAAGTCCGTAGGCTTTACATATTTTAGATTGAATTAGTTTTCCACCACCATATAAAGAGAATCGAAAGAAAAGTTTGGAAACAATAAGATCGCAAATGCCGTATTCCTCACTTGACCTTTTTTTGAATTCTCCTCCCAGTAGTTAGTCATATTAGAGAAGGATATCATAAAATTATAATTAATTTTGATTTATTTATTTTTTTAGGGGTGTTTTCAGAACATCGCAGTGCATGAACTTAGTTTGAAAATTAAACAAGAGCCTCCAGCATATGCTCCTGTCACACCTACATCCACAGCTCTGGACCAGGGTGAGTGAGTTTCTTTCCGATTTGTATTTTAGAGAGAAAAAAATATCTTTAAATTAAATGTGAATGTAGAAAATGATAAAAAAAAAATCAAACCTTAAAAATTTGGCTAATATTTTAAGGGAAAAATGTTTAACTTATACTTTTAATTTTTAATAAAAAAATAATTCCTTGTGATGGTGACAGCGGATTAAACATCAAAACGTTTGGAATATCATAGGTTGGCTCTTTCCCTTCCAACCCCCTTGATT
Source organism: Euborellia annulipes (assembly GCA_023213315.1). Taxonomy (NCBI): domain Eukaryota; kingdom Metazoa; phylum Arthropoda; class Insecta; order Dermaptera; family Anisolabididae; genus Euborellia; species Euborellia annulipes. The sequence continues at coordinate 15,898 of JAKCPI010031030.1, forward strand.
AGGTCTGAGCTTTCTAGAGCTCTAAGTTTCAATGAACTTTTACTATACTAGCATTTGAAGATTTTTTAAAAATAAATAAATGATGATGGAGTCAGAAAACTAACAAGACGTTTGCAGCCAAATATTCTTTTATTTAGATTCTCGCTCTCACGAATAACACTTCGGTCTGAGATTTAGGCCATCTTCAGATCCGGCTGGCAATAATCAAGATGTGTCGCTATTTTTCAAATATCCTGAAAATGGGCTAGACCTCGGGCCGAAGCGTCAATCGTGAGAGCGAGAATCTAAATAAAAGAAAATTGGGCTGTCTCTGACTTCATCACCAGTTATGCCTACAACCACAGC